>JAABKJ010075445.1:130313330-130419711 GCA_011634705.1 Andricus grossulariae | reverse complement strand
GTTTAGTGTTCCTATTAAAAAAATTTATTTAAGATCGAAATAAAATCTACATTCTTATGAATAATTTTATGCAACGAAATCAGAGCATGAAACAATTTAGAATTCAAAATAAGATTCACAAACTAGCTCCTTTTTGACTCATTAGACAAAACTAAATAACAAAGAAAAAAATATGGAGAAAAAGGAAAAAGTAAACCAAGATCAACCTCTCCCTTTTTCCTTATTTTTTCTCCGTATTTTTTATACTACTAGGGAACCAGCCTATTTCGAGACCAATTTGGATCTCATCATCAAGGAAGATTTATAGGAAAACTACGAGGTTTGATTAATAGAATATTATGCTAATTGAAACTCATATAGTACCTGGAAATAAAACCATTGACATGCAAAACAAGTTACATTGTCTAATTTTGCATTGATTAGCGAAGATTTGATAAACTTATAAAAATTATTTTTTATGACAAGAATAAAGAAACGATTGAAACCAAAAATCAGCTGATCCCAATTTTTGTTTTGTTAAATAAATAAACCATCCTGATAATTTTAAACGTTTTTCCATTGATATTATTTTTATTTTCCCATTTCAATCAATTAAAAAAATACCTATTTAAATAAATACTAAGAATTAAAAATGGCAAAAGAATTACTTCCTATGTATAAATGTACACATTATAATTCAATATTTTTGCCACAGTCATCACGACAAAATTCTTCAAATTTCTGGAAAATAAAAGAAAATAAACCACCTGTTGAACACTTTCAAAAATATTTTTTATATTATTATTATTTTTTATGACAAAGAAAGAAATACCGACTATCAAACATACGAGGTGCAGTGCTCCAAGTCACGAGAATCATTTAACGAGGCCCTTTTTTATACACAGTTTTATACAAAAACAAGATGAAAAATTAATCTGAAAGTATTCATCAAATAAAAGATTGTTATAAACAATAATAAATTGTTTAAGCAACTATTTTTGATAAATTGTAATAATTCTTACTTCACTCTGATTGAAAAGTGGACAAAAAGTAAATAATTTCAAAAAAAACTGCAACTATCTAGTATTTATATAGAAGATTGCTATAAACAATAATACTTTGTTTAAACAATTATTTTTGCTTGATTGAATTGAATATCAATTCCCTCCAACTGGAAAGTGGACAAAAAGTTGAAAATTTCAGAGAAAACTGCAATTTCTAGCATTATTCAGAGAGAATATTATTAACAATAATAAATTTCTAACAATTATTTTTGTTAAAATTAATTAACTATCACCTCACTCAATACGGAAAGTGAAAAAAGTTAAAAATTTCACAAAAAACCTCAATTATCTAGCATCACTGTAAGAGAAGATAGTTATAAAGAACGATAATTTGTTTAAACAATTATTTTTAATGAAATGAATCGAATTTCAACTCACTACAGGTGAAAATTGTACAAAAAGTGGAAAATTGGTGGAAAAACTGCAATTTTCTAACATTATTCTAAGCGAATATTATTTAAAATAATAATAAATTATTTAAACAATTATGTTTGTTGAAATAAATGAAGTATTTTTTCATTTTATTCGGAAATTAGACAAAAAGTGGAATTTTATTTTAAAAACTGCATCTTTCTAACTTTATTCCATGAGAAAATTGCTCAAAACAATAACAAATTGTTTCAAGAATTTATATAAACATCTAATTATATCAATGTAAGGTAGTCTTTTATGTAATAGAAATAATTTTGTTTTAAAAAATCGCAAAAAAATCATAATTAGCGTCAAAACATTGCATAACTTATATTTTCACTTATGGGGTTCTTTTGTGATCCTATAAAATAGACTTATGGGGGCGATATTTAAAAAGTAATATTTTATTCGTATTCTATGGATAATTGTGAAGAAAAATTTTGAGTTGCAACTCGATTCAGCTAATATTGACGATTCTAAATAAAATTTACAAAAATGTCTTTTTTTCTTATGGGAAATACGTGTTAAACTTAATGATGCTTGAGCGACCTCTAAATATCATTTTTTCATTTTTTTTTCTTCTTTCAAAAGAATGGATTGATTTTTTGTGTAAGACGGTACAGTTCAATAACAGATTATTAAGTTTGATAATCACTTTTATATTTCAGATTTCACTTTGTTTCCCACATTCCCCTCTTTTCCCCTTTTTAAAAAATATCTCATTTTTTCCTGTTTCCAAGAAACTTCCCCGTTTTCTCGATTTTTCGATTAAATTTTTGTTTTCGTTAAAAATTCTACTATTTGATTTAAAATTTAATTTTTTCGTTGAACATGCAATTATTTGGTTAAAAACTCATATTTTCTAGTCAAAAATTGAACAACTTGGTTGAAAGTTGTACTATTTTGTTAATAATTTATTTCTTGGATTTATTTTATTATGGATTCGAAAATATTTCTGGGCGATACGCATAAAAGTTCGAGAACAAAAAATTTGAATCGCCCCATTAAACATTCCTGAAAAAGTGAGTAAAATTTAATTTACCAAAAGTTAATAACAAGTACTACTTTTTTACATTTTCTCGAAAACCGAGTATTTACCATTTAATTAAAAATTTGTAATTGAAAAGGGTGCGCATCATATTAAAAAAAATAATAATAATTTTGTTATTATGTATTTTATTGCAATTTGTGTCGTTTTTCCATAAATAAAATTTTTTTATGTTCAATGTTATTTTTTACGATTGAAACAAAAATTACGCACCTTATCAAAAAATGATAAATAAAAAATTTGTAGCTCTTTTCTGAGTGAACAATTTTTGTCTATTAATTTTTTTCGTGGCTTGTGTCGTTTGTCCAAAATTTTAATTTATTTTATTCTTAAATCAGTTTTTCACAAATAAAAGAAAAATTACGCGTCCCATCAAAAAGTGATTCATAACAAATTTGTGAATCTTTCTTGAGTGCACAATTTTTGTCTATTCTTTTTTTACCTGAATCGTGAATATTTAACAAAAAATAGTTTAATTTTGAAATAAACAATTGAATTTTCAACCAAACATGGAATAGTCTAATTTTCAGTTAAGAAAGTTAATTTTTAAACCCCCCCCCCCACAAAAAAACGAATTTTCAAACAAATACTTGACTTTTCTATAAAAATAATAAAATTTTAACTCAAAAAGAGGAACTTTTGACCATAAAGGATGAATAGTATGGCGTTAATGTTCACTTGAATCAGCATGCCAAACGGTGCTTTAAATGATGAATGACCTTGAAAAAATATTCCTCTTCCAGGGCTCGCATTGTGCGACTTTTTCCACTTTTTTCCACTTTTTTCCACTTTTTTCGACTTTTTTCGACTTCTTGAAAAAAATGCGATCAGGAATACATGAATTTTCAGTTGAAAGAATAAATTTTTAACCAACAACAAACGACATTTCAACAAAATAGTTGAATTTGCAATCAAAGAAATAAATTTGCAACCAAATAGTTGAATTTTCAACTTAAAAAGATTAATTGAAAACAAAGGATATTTAACAAGAGTTCAAATTTTAAGCAAGGAAATGAATTAACAACTCAAATAACAAACCTTCAACGAAATATATGAAGTTTTAACGAAATAGTTGAATTTTCAAGTAGAAAAGATACATTTTCAACAGAACAAAAACAAAAATTTACGAAAGAGGTAAATTTTCAACCAAGGAAATGAATTTACAAATAATATGATGAATCTTTAACCAAAAACGTGAATTTTTAACCAAATTTTTAACTAAAAAGATGAATGTTTATCAGAAAAAAAAGAATTTGTAACAAATTAGTTAAATTTTCAACCAGGGAAATGAATTAACAACTAATAATATAAATCTTCAAAGAAAAATATGAATTTTTAACGAAATAGTTGAATTTTCAACTAGAAAATATACATTTTCAACAAAACAAAAATTACAAAAGAGTTCAATTTTCAACCAAGAAAATGAATTTACAAATAAAATGATGAATCTTCAACCAAAAACGTGAATTTTTAACCAAATAGTTAAACTTTAAACTAAAAAGATGAATTTTCATCCGACAAAAAAAAATGAAAAAAAATTATTTTTTACACAAGAGTTAAATTTTGAACCAAGAAAATGAATTCACAAATAAAATGATGAATCTTCAACGAAAAATATGAATTTTCAAGCAAATAATTGAAATACATGACTTCTTAGTTAAAAGAATAAATTTTCAACCAAGAATATGAATTTCTAACTGAAATCGAGAATGAAGTTATGAATCTTCAAACAAAAACGTGAATTTTTCACTAAATAGTTGAATTTTTAACTAAAAAGATGAATTTTCAACCGAAAATTTTTTTTTTCAACACAATTAGTTCAATTTCCAACCAAGGAAATGCATTTATAACTAAAATGATGAATCTTCAAACAAAAATATGTATTTTCAACCAAATAGTTGAATTTTCAAATGAAAAATATCAATTTTCAACTAACCAAGATACATTTTCAACAAAACAAAAAAAAAATTCAACAAAATAGTGCAATTTTTAACCAAGGAAATGAATTTAAAACTGAAATAATAAATTTTTAAACTAAATATCGAATTTTTAACTAGAAAGATGAATTTTCATAACAAAAAAAGAAATTTTTAACAAAATAGTTATATTTTCAACCAAGGAAATGAATTTACAACTAAAATGATGAATCTTCAACCAAAAATATGAATTTTTAACGAAATAGTTGAATTTTCAACTAGAAAAAATATGTTTTCAACAAAACAAAACAAAATTTTGAAAGAGTTAAATTTTCAACCAAGCAAGTGAATTTACAAATAAAATGATGAATCTTCTACCAAAAATGTGAATTTTTTAACCCAATAGTTGAATTTTTAACTTAAAAGATGAATTTTTTAACGGAAAAGATGAATTTTCATCAGGAAAAAAAGAATTTTTAATAAATTAGTTCAATATTGAAGCAAGGAAATGAAGTTACAACTAAAATGATGAATCTAAAATCAAAACGATTTCAAATATTTCACAAAGATTTTAATGATTTCCCAAAGATTTCACAAAGATTTCCAAAGCTTTCAGAAAGATTTCACAAAGATTTCAATGATTTCCCAAATATTTCACAAAGATTTCAATAATTCCCCAAAGATTTTACGAACATTTCAGATAGATTTAAAATATTTCACAAAGATTTCAATGGTTTCCCAATAATTTCACAAAGATTTCAATAATTTCACAAAGACTTCAATGGTTTCCTAACGATTTCCCAAAGATTTGACAAAGATTTCAGATAGATTTAAAATATTTCACGAAGATTTAAATCATTTCCGAAAGATTTCACAAAGATTGCAATAATATCACAAATATTACCGAATATTTCAAAAATATTAAAAATATTTTGCCAAAATTTCACAAAGATATCAGAAAGATTTTACAAAGATTTCACCAAAATTTCAAAGATTTCATTTATTTCACAAATATTACTGATATTTTTAATATTTTGCTCAGATTTACAAAAGAGTTCACACAGATTTGAATGATTACCCAAAGATTCGAAAAATGCCACAAATATTTCGAAAAGATTTCAAATAGATTCAAAAGATTTCACAAAGATTGTGCAAAGATTTCAATAATTTCCTAAAGATTTCAAAGATTTCAAAAAGATTTCAATAATTTCAAAAATATTAAAAATATTCCGCAAAGATTTCACAAAGATATCAGAAAGATTTCACAAGGATTTCGCAAAGATTTCAATAATTTCCCAAAGATTTCAAAAATTTCAAATAGATTTAATAGATTTCAAAAAGATTTCAATAATTTCAAAAATATTTCAAAAATATTAAAAATATTTTGCAAAGATTGCACAAAGATATCAGAAAGATTTCACAAGGATTTCAATAATTTCCCAAAGATTTCTGATAGATTTAAAAGATTTCAAAAAGATTTTAATAATTTCAAAAATATTACCAAATATTTCAAAAATATTCAAAATATTTCGCAAAGATTTCACAAAGATATCAGAAAGATTTCACAAGGATTTCAATAATTTCCCAAAGATTTCAGATAGATTCAAAAGATTTCACAAATATTTCAATTATTTTACAAATTTTACCAAATACTTGAACACTATTAAAAATATCTTGCAAAGATTCCAAAGATTGCAGATTTATAATGATTTATTTTTATTTCGCAATGGTTTCCGATAGATTTAACGGATTTCACAAATACTTAAATTGTTTCACAAATATTTTCGATAGATTTAAGAGATTGATGATTTATAATTTATTGGTTAATGATTTAATAGTTAATTATTTAAAAGATTCCACAAAGATTTCAATGAATTCACAAATATTATTTAATGTTTAAAGAATATTGCAAACATTATGAAACGATTTCTAAAGATTTTAGAGAGTTTTCAGAAAGATTTCAATGATTTTTTAAAGATTTCACAAAGACTTAAATTATTTCACAAAGATTGCACAAAGATTTTCAAGATTTTTATTATTAAATCCTATTAAATATTTTTAATCTTTCGTAAAAATTGCCAAGGCCTCTCAAAAAGATTTCACAAAAATTTCAGTGATGTCCCAAAGATTTCCCAAAGATTCAGCAAAGATTTCAGATGGATTAGAAATATTTCAGCAAGGGTTTAACGATTTCCCAAAGCTTCCCATAATTTCACAAATATTATCAAATATTTCAAAAATATTTCAAAGATTTCAAAAAGATTTCAAATATTTCAAAAATATTTCGAATATTTCAAAAATATTTCAAATATTTCGCATAGATTTCGTTAAAGGTTTCACAAATATTTCAATGATTTTTAAAAGATCTTTTCTCTCCCGCAAAGATTTCGGATAATAGATTTAAAAGACTTCACAAAGACTTCAATTATTTCACAAAGATTTCAGGTAGATTAAAAAAAAATCAAACGAACCGATGAATTAAAAGTTTGATTCCAGAGGAGGGCAAATTAATACTTTGAAACCACTAGTCGATTTCCAGAGGGGGGGGGGGGAAATTACTCCTGTGGCCCGTGCAGAGGCGATAGCCACAGCTGTGTATGGTGTAGATGAATACTAGACGCTTTAAAAAACTATTTCAAGTAATTATTAGAAGGTAAAGCTATGGAGTAGCACAAATGCAACATAGACGACGACCCGGTGGTACAACCGGTTGAAAGAATTAGTTTCTCTGAGGTTAGAGATATCATTTGGAACATCAAATATGGAAGTGCTGCTAGTATAGATGGCATTCACACTGAAATGCTCAAACACTGTGGCGCACATATATCTTGCAGGCTGCGCAAGTCGATAACTTGATGTATCGAGATGGGAAAAGTTCCAGATGACAGAAGGAAGGAGATCATCGCCCAATATACAAAAGAAAGGGAGATAGAAGCAATTGCAATATTAACAGAGGTATCATCTTGCTAAGAAGCGTAAAAAAATAATTTTAAAATGCGTTATGATAGGGCAATGAAAATAAGAAAATAAAAGATGAGGAAATGTCCAATGTGGATTTATGCCGAGAAGATCATGTACGGATCAGATATTTAGCTTAAGACAGACCACAGAAAAAAGCTTGAAAGTCAATAGAAAAATGTTCAGTGCATTCGTTAATCTGGAAAAGGCGTTTGATAAGGTGGATAGTAATAAGCTTTGGGAAGTCTTGAAAGTATGCCGATCAATAAATGGCTTCTAAAAGTAATAAAAACACTACAATTATGCAGGTAGCTAAGCGAGTGTGAGAGCGAATGGGCAACTAAGTGACTGGTTTGATATTAGGCAAAGTGTTGGACATGGATGCGTTACGTCCTCTCGGCAGTTTATTATATTCATGGATAAGTGTATAAGAATATAAAACGCTAATGTTACAAAGTGAGCAATGAGAGGACTTCGAAGAAATGTAGTGCGAAGTAAACACTTTTCGATGAAAATGGAATAAATTTATTCAGATAGTTTTTGGCAATTTGAGGTAATAAAACAAGAACGTATGTCCAAACAAATATTTTCATTTTCTGAAGTGTTATAATGTTAAAAACTGCATTTACATGAAGTTACCATTTCTGAAGATATCCAGAAAGATATTTATAGAAATGCTTTGAAATTAAAGAATTTTTTTCACAATTTCCTACCACGGAACCCCTTGCTAGCTTTACCAATCATTCAGCAATTTTAGGTTCTGCCAGCCGTACGAATATCCTCAGCCTTAAAATTAATTTATATTTTGAAAAAGAAGACTGTCTCTTAAATTTTATCTTCTGTTTTTATAAATTGCATTGAAAAAGTTCAGAACTATTCCAAATTATAAAAATACAGCTTCGTCTTTATTCATCTCATGTACTATAGTGCGCTCAATTTTATATCTACATTTGATTATGTACATGAAATTATTTGTTGATAATTTTAGATTTGATGATTTTTTTGTCAAATCATCAAAATTCTAGGTATATAATACAATCTTATTATTTTAGCGATAAATATACAAGATAACTGCCATAGGAATTAAAAGTTTGGTCAAAGATAACAATTTTTGATTAAATAATTTTCTAAAAAACAAATACTCTCAAACAAAGTTTAATTTATGTATAATCTGCGATAACAATTGAATAATATCCATATGGTCAAGATCTAAGAAAAAACTATTGAACATATTTACACCGCTGCAAAGAAATTTTTTTTTGTCTGAACACTACGAGACATCCTTAGAAAAATGTCCACGACATTTGTGAATGCTTTTAAAAATTTCTAGTTTAGATTCAAATCAGTAATAAAGATCTATCCGATAAAACGCTTTATTTTTTCGAAACCAGCATTGTTTGAGGTTACGAAACTTCTTTCCTCAGACTGATTCATGGAATATATATATAAATGTATCAGAAAAACAAACTTGACGCATATAACAATCAATGAGATAAGGATTAAAATATCATGTCTATATTTACGATAATTCAACACTAGATCATTCATTATACTGTTGGTCAAACTCTTTATTAGCGCATTAATCAGTTTTTTCCGTAATTGGAAAAAATGACGTTCGTTCATACTCTGGTATTTGGTGCTCTAACCACTGAGCTACTAGAGAGATCAGAGGAAGAATTCTTTTTTCTGAATCACGCTTTATTTAGCAAGATATTACATATCAATTTTTAATAGAAATCTGTATTATTATAAGAGAAGGTTTAATAGAAATCTGTATTATCATCGGAGAAGGTTTAATAGAAATCTGTATCATCATCGAAGAAGGTTTAATAGAAATCTGTATTATCATCGGAGAAGGTATTAATAGAAATCTGTATTGTCATCGGAGAAGGTATTAATAGAAATTTGTATTATCATCGTAGAAGGGCTTAATAGAAATCTGTATTATCATCGGAGAAGGTAACCTTCTCCGATGATAATACAGATTTCTATTTTTTTCAATTATTGTTTTTTTCTTAATTCAAACATTGAGAGTAATTTTTTATACAAATATTTTATTATGTATTTTTAATAAATAAGTAATATTTATTTTGAAAATTTGGATTTTTTAAAGTTGGGACTTTTATAATTCGGCAATTTTCTGTCGGGAATTTTCAAATTCGGTAATATTATAAACTGTCGGGAATTTTATTACTCAGAAATTTTTCATTCAGAGAATTTTATTATTTGCGAATTTCATTATTCGGAAATATTATTTGGAAATTTTATTATTCGGGAATTTTCTTTTTCGGGATTTTTCAGTCGTCCCCAAGAATTCACAGAATTTTAAGTGAATTTAGAAAAATTCAAAGAAAGTAAGAGCAATGCAGGCCAATTTAAGAGAATTCAAGAAGATTCAAAAGAATTCAGAGAAATTTAGATGAATTCAGAAAAATTGAAAGAAATTCAGACGAATTCAAGCAAATTCAGTAGAATTCACGTGCAATCCAGGAAATGAAAAATTAATCAAATTATTTAACTGAATTCAAAATAATTGAAAGAATTAAACAATTTAATAAGAAATTAAACGGGAAAAATTAAGTAAAAAGAATCAACGAAAATAAGAGGAAAGTTTTCAGGATTTCAGAGGATTTAAAAATGATTTCAGCAGGATTTAGGGAAATTTAAAAGAATGCTAACAATTTCAAAAAAATGGAATACCATTAAAGTAAATTAAAAATAATGTAAAGAATTTAATTAAATTTAGGTGTATTCAGAAAAATTTAAAGAAATTCTGATGAAGTCAAGCAATTTTAGCAGAATTAAAACAAAGTCCAAGAAATTAAAAAAAAAATTAATTAAATCATTTCACTAACTTTAAGAGAATCTAAAGAATTAAATTTTTTTTTTTAAATTAACAAGAAAAAATTTAAAGAAAAAGAAGAAAAGTTTTCCGGATTTCCGATGATTTCAAAAGGATTCTAGCCGGATGCAGGTAAATTAAAAAGAATTCAAACAAAATCCAAAAAATTGAACACTATTGAAGAAAATTTAAAAAAATTAAAGAATTCAGTAAAATTTAAGAGAATTTAGAAAAATTGAAAGAAATTCAGAAGAACTCAAGCAAATTTAGCAGAATTAAAAAAAAATCCAAAATATTACAAAAAATTTTAAAAATCATAATAATTTAACCAATTCAAAAGAAACTAAAGAATTAAAAATAATTTTAAAACAAATTAAAGATGAAAAAATCAAGGTAAGTAAGAGGAAAGTTTTTAGTTTTTAAAAGGATTTCAAAAGGATTTCAGCAGAATTTAGGGAAATTCAAATGAATTCAAACAAAACCCAAAAAAACGATCACCATTGAAGAAAATTCAAAAGAATTCAGTAAAATTTAAGAGAATTCAAAAAAATTAAAAGACATCAAGCAAATTAAGCAGAATTCAAACAAAATCCACATATGTATTAACAAAATTTTTTAAAAAATTCAAAGAATTTAACAGAATTCAAAAGAATCCCAAGAATTAAAAAAAAATTAAAACAAATTACCAAGGAAAAAAGTCAAGGTAAGTAAGAGGAAAGTTTCTAGTTTTTCAAATGATTTTAAAAGGGGTTTAGCAGCATTTAGGGAAATTCAAAAGAATTCAAACAAAATCCAAAAAATTGATCAACATTAAAGGGCCGCGGAGCTGGTATGCGTAATTACAACGAAAATGGGACGATGTTTGGCTAGACCATGAGTGGGTTGGATCATGGGAGCGAAGGAAGGAGACGGCAGGAAATTTCGGACCATGGCGGTTGCAGTGGCAGTGGATTCTTTTGATTCTTGGCTAAGTGAAAAACTACAGGCTTTAAAAACTGATGAGGGAGTTTTTGGATCTTACATCAAGGGAATTTTGGAAGGCGACGAGAGCGAGGATGAGAAAACGGAAGCTTTAGAAGGCATTCTCGCCGGCATAACGGTGAGGACCGTTTGGATTGTGAGGTTAGGAACGTACACGGCGGACAGTCAATGTAAATACATAACAATCAAAGATTCTTTTCCATTTTCCTCCAAATCAACCTCAGTTCATTATTGTTTCTCCAATGATCACTTTTTCTCTCATCAACTGCGCGCTCCCATTCAAGTTCTTGGGTTTCAGTGCCACTTCCTCTCCTTGCTTCTATCGATTTTTGTTCTTGCATTTTCAAAATATTTTCAACGAATATCAGAGATTCTGTATTTGAGGATTAATTGTACGTTTTTGGTATCGTAGGACTTGCGACATTTTTTATTCGTTTTCGAAGTTATGAGGGGGGTAAGCAGACCTGTCTAAAATCAGTCATTAATGGTGTTAATTTAATATAATCATTTTATTGAATTCAAAGAGTTTGTATAATTTTTAAGTTTGAACGTTTAGACATTATTTTATTTAACGTAATTTCACGCAGTTCAGTTTGATAAAAAAGTACGAGAAGAAGCTGAAAAACATTTTTTTATTCATATCGAAACCAAAATTCAGTGAATTTTTAAACGAATAGTTCAATTTTTAACTGAAAAGAGGAATTTTCTATCAAACAGATTTATTTTTTACTGAAAAATATTATTTTTTCAAACAAAATCGAAAAGTTACATTTATTTCAGTAAAACAATTGATTTTCTACCAAAAAAGAGCGAATTTCCAACAATATTGTAAAATCGTCATAGAAAAAGACGAATTTTCAAATAAAAATATCAATTTTCTAATAAATTGGTTCAAATTTTAAACAAACAGTTGAACTTGTGACCAAAAAAAGAACGCATTTTCAACAAAGTAGTTAAATTTGTGAACCAAAAGAGATAAATTTTCAACTAAAATATGAATCTTCAAACAAAGAAGATAAATTTTCAACCTAGAAGATTAATTTTCTACCAAATAAACGAATTGAAAAAAAACATACGTAAATTTTCAACAAGAAAAGATAAATTTTCAACCAAGAATTAAATAGTTACATTTTCAATTGAAAAAATTAATTTTTCAGCAAAAGAGATCAAATTTAACGTAAAATGATGAATTTTCAACCAAGAAGACTAATTTTCTACCGAAAATGAAATAGTACCAATCTTAAATGAAAAAATTAATTTTTCATTAATAGAGATTAATTTTCATAAAAAAACTGAATCTTAACCAAAAAACAATCATTAATTTTTAACAAAGTTGTTCAAATTTCAACCAAGAAATCGAATTTTCAATAAAAAAAAAAGATGAATTTTCAACAAAAAAAGATAAATTTTCAACCGAAAATTCAATAGTTACATTTACAATTTTAAAACAATGGTTTTTTTTACCAAAAGATATCAATTTTGACCTAAAATGATGAATTTTCAACCAAGAAGACTAATTTTCTTTTAAAAAAAGTGAAATAGTTACAATCTTAAATGAAAAAATTAATTTTTTACCAAAAGAGAATAATTTTCATAAAAAACGATGAATCTTCAACCAAAAACCAATAATTAATTTTTAACAAAGTTGTTCAAATTTCAACCAAGAAATCGAATTTTCAACCAAAAAAGATGAATTTTCAACCAAAAAAAAATAATTTTCTGCAAAAACAGACGAATTTAAAAAAAGACGTAAATTTGGAGCCAAATAGTTGCATTTTCAAAAAAAAAAAAGATAAATTTTCAACCAAAAATGAAATAATTACGTTTTTAATTGAAAAAATTATGTTTTTACCAAAAGTCCCTCCCCGCAGATATTCCGAGTCAACGTTTCCGCATAAAGTGTTATTATCCTTAGTCGTAGTTAGATTCTTGTTGACCGACATGTGTCATGTCCATTCCACGACTACAGTAGGCAATCCATTTGTGATCATGACCGCCCTGATCACCTCTTCAGAGGTATTATTAAAGGCTCCTTCGATGACCATAAAGGTTTCAATCCAGAGGCCTGTCGCCTCCAGTTGTTGCCTTTGTGGTTGATGTTGAAATAAATCAAACCAGTATTCATTACGAAATATAAAATTTATATAGACCATTCACACAAGAAGAAGTTCGTATTCTAATTTGTTGTGTCTTCTTCGCAAGAATGAAGGTATCTGGCAATTGTTACCAAACGGTAGACATTCAGGGGTAAAAGTTCCTTGCAGATGGAGTGTCGAAAATTACAACAGTCGCTTACAATTGGTTGAAACGAAGACAAAGTGCAGGGTCTACATAGGATCGTCGAAGGATCGAACATTAGGAAACCATTAGTGAAAATTGAGAGACCTAATTTGTAGTGACAGCACGAGCTTAAGGTCTAAGTGATAAATTCATAAATAACAGCTTTTCAAATCCCTACAGTTGACGACCATTTACATAGCTGTAAAGACAGACTCACAGAAAATATTAAGTTAGCTTCTAGTTAAAAATGTGTTGAAATTTAATGAAACGACATAACAGTTGTCCTTCAATGAGGTTTACTGCTCCGCTTGGGTCCATCTCCGTCAAGTGACCAGCCCTATCGGCGTGTTGCTCTTTGTGAAGTGGTCTCGACAAGACCTCATTGCAGATATATCTATCCATCTTTCTACTGTTTTTAGTGGATAAGGTGTTAGACTAATGGGGCGGACATCATTGGGTAAGGTACAAACGATCCTTCCTGCTTTCGAAATAAAGAATTCTCTCGTACCGCGCTGGCAGAGTTCAACCTAAATTATTCTTGACAATTACTTGAAGTACGTCTCAGAGAAATTCTCTGACTTTTGCAAGTTGTTATTAATAATCCCTAACTTCATTTGACGAAAAATATTCACTGACTTTTCCCTTATTTCCCGGTTTTCCCTGACCTGAGGCTTCCCTGATAAAAAATAACCTCAAGTGACCTTAATTTATTATTTTAAAGATCTAAGAATATCAGAGTTTGATATTTTTTGAATATACCTGTAAAAGCGTGGCAAATTTTCCTTTTTTTCAGAATCAAGACCAAGTCGTCCTGCAGGGAATAATAACAATATTAATCAACAGCCAAATAATGCGAATCGTCAACCTCGAGGTTCAACAAATCACCAAATGGACAATCTTGCTTCTCCCGTAGCACCGATTGAACTTTATGAATATGATCCGAACTCCGGTGCACGGACTAGGTTACACCTATTTTTGAGGCATCAAACAGGCGGACTCGTTTATCTCAACCATAGGCTGACACCGCTATCTAACAGACCGCCACAAGCCCAAACAGACAAGATTCTAAAGGATCTACTAATGACACAAAGAAATCCGATCTTAGGTCTCTATACATCAGGCACTCCGCTAACAGATGAAATAAGGTGTGTTCCACTCCCTGGTTGTAGACAGAGCAGAGCTGAACCTGCACAAAACCAAAACTAAGATGCCCCTACGGAGATTATCGCAAAAGAAGATCAGGCCACCGCTCCGCACAATAAGCACAGATGTTTATACAGTTTAGAGATATCTTTAAGATGTTATGCTTAGTCGAGATTCAACTCAGCTCTAGTCTAAGTACATACTACGCATATCTGTGTAGGGACTCCCAAACCTCTCCTTAAAAAGGCATTATGAATTATCTTCACATTTTCACAATATCTCAACTACCAGATCACTATATTATGGCAAAGAATATTTAAGACAAGGTTTTCGTACAAGATTTGTTTGCTGCAGCGGGATTTCATCTTGAAGTCTCGAAGGAAATGCAACTTGAATCTTATAGTCTTTAAATATTTACAATCTTTACATTTGTATACAATCTTTGCAGAAGCCACTCTGATAAATTTTAATATAAAACCAGAAAAGTTCACTTTTTAGGGGGGGGGGAACGAATTCCCAACAAAATAGTCAAATAGGGAAGCAAATAGTTGAATTTTCAACTCTAAAATATACATTTTCAACCAAAAATGGAAAAATTAAATTTTCAGTAAAAAAAAAGAATTTTCATCAAAATACATGAAATTCAACTAAAAAAAAATTGTTCAACCAAAAATGGAAACATTAAATTTTTAGTAAAAAACGTATTGTTGTCAAAATAGGGTGAATTTTTAAACAAATAGTCAAATTTTTAATTCGAAAAGATAAACTTTCAACCAAAAATCGAAAAATGAAATTTCAAGCAAAAAACAAAAAAGAAGAATTTTCATCAAAATACATGAATTTTTAAAGAAATAGTTTGATTTTTAACTCAAAAAGATAAATTTTCATCTAAAAATAGAAAAGTTCACTCTTTAGTAAAAAAACGAATTTCCAACAAAATAGTCAAATAGGAAAGCAAATAGTTGAATTTTCAACCGAAAATGGAAAAATTAAATTTTCAGTAAAAAACGAATTTTCATCAAAATAGGATGAATTTCGAAACAAATAGTCAAATTTTCAATTTGAAATGATAAACTTTCATCAAAAAATGGAAGAATTTAATTTCATGTCAAAAAACGAGTTTTGATCAAAATACCTGAATTTTTAAACAAATAATTGAATTTGTAACTCAAAAAGATGAATTTTCGTTTAAGAATATAAAAGTTAACTTTTTAGTGAAAAAAACTAATGTCAAACAAAATAAATAGGCAAATAGTTGAATTTTTAACTCTAAAATATAAAATCTCAACCAGAAATGGAAAAGTTAAATTTTTAGTAAAAATAGAATGTTCATCAAAATACATGAACTTTTAAACAAATAGTTGAATTTTTAACTCGAAAAAATACATTTTCAACTAAAAATGAAAGTTAAATTTTCAGTAAAAAACGAATATTCATCAGAATGAATTTTTAAACAAAAATTCATGAATTTTTAATGAAATAGTTGAATTTCTAACTTAAATAGATACATTTTCATCTAAAAATAGAAAAGTTAACTTTTTAGTGAAAAAAACCCAACAATTTTCAACAAAATAGTCAGTTAAGGTAGCAAATAGTTGAAATTTCAACTCAAAAAAATAAACTTCCAACAAAAAATGAATCAAGTTAAATAATCAGCAAAAAAAAAAGAATTTTCATCAAATTACATGAATTTTTAAACCAATAGTAAATTTTCAACTGAGGTAAATTTTCAACCAAAAATGGAAAAATTAAATTTTCAGGTAAAAAAACGAATTTTCATAAAAATACATAAATTTTCAAACAAATAGGTAAATTTTCATCACGAAGAGATAAATGTTCAACAAAAAATGGAAAAACTAAATTTCAAGTAAAAAACCGAATTTTATCAAAATAGTCAAATAGGGAAGCAAATAGTTGAAATTTCAACTCGAAAGATTTCAGTTGAATTTTTAACGGCAAATTTTCTGCCGAAATTATTGAATTTTTAACCCGAAAATACGAATTACCAACAAAACCGTTGAATTCTCAACCAAATAATATAATTTTTAATTAAAAATATAACGGTAAACAGGAAGAAATTGCAAAAAAATTGCAATACAATAGGCAAATAATTTACTGACAATAATATTATATGATGGTGGCCGCAAAACAAGTTATAACTTAAAAAAAAAAGCAATAACAATTAAACATCACTTATCATACGATAAAGTTCGTTGCAATTCTCTTCACCCTTTTTGCAACCTTGTACTTCGAAATAAAAAAAATTTCATGAATTGACTGAAGGAGACATGAATCCGAGGTCGCACATCACGAATTTTTGTTTCACGGCAAAAATCAATTTTCTCGGAAATCACTGTTCTCCAGACACGCAGTAACTAATACTATAAGAGAGCCAAAGACTGACGACTTGACTGCCCCACTCCTAGACAACTTTTGAGGCCCGAAAAGGGACGATTCTGTGGATCGCCCAATGAAAGGCAGAACAATATGCAGTTAATAAAATTCGAAAAACTTGTTTCTTCCAGTATTAAAAAGAGTTCTAACTGAAAAACAAGTTTCGTTTTTCATTCTCTAATTTTGTAGTATTATTCACTACCATAAGCTGTACCTACAAAAAATTAAACACTATCCTTTGGCGCATAGGGTATTTTTCTTAATTTTCGGAAAATATTACCTGATTAAAATACAATTTGGGGGGTTTACTACTAGAGTGGAGCAAAAAAACAAAATTTTGAGATAGGTCTGTGGAGGGGGGGGGGTGCTCAAAAGTTGCTGTTACCCTCCCGTAAGAAGCTCTTGAAAGGGTTTTTCAATCAACTGATATCTTCATACAGTCGAACCTCGAAATAGCGCGGTAAAATGGCGGTGAAATGTAAAAATTTTGACGAATTTGGCTGAGAATAGTTACTCGGATAGTCTTGGGGCCGCTGATTATGAATCTGAAGTCTAAATTGAAAAATTAAAAATGGCGGACACATATGCAAGCGAAAATAAAAAAATTTTGACGTATTTGGCGTAACATTTTTACTCTGATATTTTTGGGATCGCTGATTACGAAACTCAATTCCAAATTTAAAGATTCAAAATAGCTAACACAATATGATGGATGAAATATTAAAATGTCTACTTATTTGGCTAAAAATAGTTACTCGGATATTTTGGGGTCGCTGATCACGAATCTGGAGTCAAAGTTTAAGCATTCCAAATAGCGAACCTAGTGTGGCGGCAAAAGTGTAAAAATGATAACACATTTGGCTAAAAATGGTTACCGGCATGCTTTTGAAGTCGCTTATTATGAATCAGGAATCAAAAGTTTCTAACTGAAAAATTCATATCGAATATGGCAGCGAAAAATTAAAAATTTTGACATATTTGGGAAAAAACTATTACTTGGCGGTTTTTGGGCTCGTGGATCTGAAGTCCAAGGTCTAAATGTAGATTTTCGGCATTATATTTTTGAATAAATCAATTTAAATTATTCTGCTAAATTGTATGAAACACAATAAGATTGCTGTAGCCAAAATACAGGCGTTTCAATGCGATGATAGATTTACCTGCTTACAAATGCAATACCAAAGGTCTAAATGTAGACATCTTCGTCATTTTAAATTTTTTAACTTTTACTCCATGTTCGTAATCAGCCACTTCGAAAGCCCTCAAGTCACAAATTTTATCCAAATGCGTTGAAATTTTTAAATCTTCGCCGCCATATCAGGTCCACCATATTGAATTTGGAAACTCTGATTCCAGATTCGTATTCCGCGACTTTAAAACCTCTCGAGTAACCATTTTCAGGTAAGTATGTGAACTTTATGAATTTGGGCCTTATTTCGAGTTCCGACTGTATGAGGATATTGGTTGATCAAGAAAACCTCTGGGGAGTTTCACACTGGAGGGTCATAAAAACTTTTAAGCACTCCCCCGCCCCCCTTCAATGCTAATCTCCAAATTTTGTTTTTTCTTCACACCCTAGTTTATTACTGTTGGCCAAATAAATTTTTACCTATCCGTGTAGAAAATTATTGGGGAACTATTTAGCACCACGATAGATCGGCTTGACCGACAAAGTGGCGCTCTCTAGACGGACTATCATGGCCCTAAGTAGAAGTTGAATGTTTTATATGGTGAAACGCTAGTCTGGAAGAGCTAATCTGACGCTAGTTAGACTGTCTTGTGAAAATCTTTTTTAGCTTGTGGACGTTAAGAATTAAGTATAGGCTGCAGAAATAATGATTAAAGCTACAGTTTACGTACTAGGTACATAATTTTTATTTCTCATCCTAAAAAAAAAAGTTGCAAAAAGTTATTGCTAATGTGTCGCTGCTAAGATGATGATAACGTTTTTACAAGTTATTTTTCTTCAGAACGATGAGAATTATGATTTTTATTAATTTAATTCAATTAATCAAATTTAGAAATCATTGGAGATATTCAACGTTTTTTCTTCTATTTAAAAAAAGTCGTAATTTACGTTCTGTTTTTAAGGACAGTGACTCATTTCATTGACCAGAGTTTGTACATAGCTATAAGTTCTAGTACATGTATCACTTGTTCCTTAGAGGGCTCTTTAGCCCTAGGGACTTAATAAATGAATTATTATTATTATTATCTTTTGTTGTTGAAAATTTATTCTTTTTGGTAGACAATGAATCGTTTTGCTTAAAAATTTAACAGTTTGTTTGTAAGTTTTTCTCTCTTGACTGAAAAACCTTCTTCGTTGAAAATTCAACTCATGTTGAAAAGTCGTCTTTTTTCATCGAGTTCAACTGTTTTTTATTAGTAATTCAAGTCTTTTTTAGTTGAACTATATGCGTTTAGATTTACTCATTTTGGTATGAAAATTTGATTACTTGGTTGAAAGTTAAACTCATATATTGAAAAATAATTTTTTTGTTCACGAAACGTCAGCAAGATTCGTGGTTTTGCACACGAATGAAACTCGAAAAAGCTTTAAATTTTTAATTTTAATTCATCATAATGAATCATCGTGAAAGCATCAAATCTATTATATTCCATAAGTTTAGTTAAAAATTCACCTCTTTGTTTCGACATTTATTTTTCAATTAAAATTTTAACTATTTTATTTTTGGTAGAAGAATGATCTTTTTTATTTGAAAATTCGTCTTTTTTGGTAGAAATTAATCATACCAGTTCAAAATTATTCATTTTGGATTGAAAATTCAATCAGTCCAATTAAAGATTCATAATTTTAGTATAAAAATTATGGCTTTGCTTGGAAACATAACTATTTTTTTTAAATTGTTTCAGTTCAAAATTCATCTCTTTGGCAGAACATCAATTTTTGTAACTAAAAATTTAAACATTCAATTTTTGATTGAAAGATTACCTTTTTTACTTGAAAATTCAACTTTTTTGGTATAAGTTAATTTTCTTGGTTGAAAATTAATCAATTCGGTTAAAAATTTAATTATTCTAGTAAAAATTTCATCATTTTAGTTGAATATTTATCTTTTTGTTACAAACAAAATTTTTAAATGTAACTATTTTGTTGAAAATTCTTTCATTTTGGTATAAATAAATCATTTTGGTTACAAATTTAACTACTCCGTTTAAGATTCATTCTTTCATTTTATTGAAAAAATATTAGTTTTTTTGCTGGAAAATTATTTTTTGTTTTTAACTGAAAATTCAGCTACGTCATTTTTGGTTCTTTTTTTGCGCGGCTGCTTGAATTTCATCATTCCACCATGCATCATTAGACATTCATCATACAACCGCAGTACCATACACTTCAGTCGTACTCTTAACTGTGACATCCCGGATCATAATAGGCAATGCGGCTTCTATATCTTTATTCTTCATTAGCGCCTTCAATATTTCAATATTTCAATATATTTAATATTTCAACGCCTCATGTGTACAATCCTTAATCCTATTTGGAAAATCTATTCGCTCTTCCGGTTTCTTTAAATTCTCAATCTTGATTCGCGTTTGTTTCTTTTTTTTTGGTTCTCCGTCTTTTTTTTGTTGGTTCACTTTCTTTTCCATCATTGATCTAAGTTTATTGTTGGAACTAGAAGGTAATGAGTAATATTGCATTCAGAACCCCTCATGGCCCTTGCGTCTTTTGCTAGCTCTCTTAGTCTTTCATCTGCAAATAAAAAGTTAATTATACGTACTGTTGCGATCTTCTGGTATAATTTGGTAAGGCTTTCCAAATTAAACATATTAATAGAATCCCTAGAAATTAAAAAAAACATTATTTGTATTAAACTTGCAAAACTAAAGGTTAACAACCACCGCAAGGTCCCACTGGGAGCAACTGTAAAAAAAAAAAAAAAATGACATCGGCTCCCAGTAGGACCGCGGTAAATCCCATTCATGGCCACGTCTCACAGCCGTAAGATGGGTGGTCACAGGACATGACGAAACAACGGCGACAGGTCGGCGAAACTTTAGTGTGTTTTGAAGACACGAAGCGGCCCAAGGATGACAGCTTTCTGCACCCATCTCGCAAGTGCCGTGGCATATTTTTGGCACGCGGGAATGGCTTTAAGGTTACGAACTCCCTTCAGCGTTTCTTTTTAGAGGTATTTACTCCTTAAAATCAACTCCTGATGGTGTCGTGGGATAACTATAGGGTTAGAACAGATTTGATTGAAATAACTCTGGACAGTGCAGTTAGGGAGTTATTTTCCAAGAGTTACAATTCAACTTGTCTTCTTCTACTTCGCTTGCCGTTCACTCAAAACGGTTGGACTTAAATAGGGTATGCTTCAGAGTTGATTTTCACTCCGCTTTTTTAACAGTGTAGCAAAGAGTTATCAGAAAGACATCCCTGATTGATTCCGTAAACAAAAATTGAGCCTATTCATTGAATTTCGCGAAACTGTGAATTTGTTTATAAAAATTGTTTCAAAAACTACCAAAAAGCATCTATTCTTAGTTGATGGTAATGAATCATTCATTTATCTTACATTTTATACAAAGTCAATTAATTTGAATGAGTTAACAATTGCCAATCCTAAAAAATGACTTTTCTTCATTAGTTTGTTTATAACATAATAACAATTCTTCTGAAATTATTCTAACCGACTGGAAATTATTCCCGTATAGTTGTAACACAGTTTTAAGATATTCTTTGATCAATGTGAATGTCTTTAACGGAATGGCACTTGGGAAAAGTAAACAAAAATTAATTTTTGTTGTGAAATAACCAATTTTTAAACAATTGAAAAAACCTAATCACACAAATCTTTTCAAAATTTGAAAAGCTTTCATTTGAAGAAAGAACGTTCAAATTGGATGAATAGTGTAGGCTAAAAATTGATTTGTCCACGGGTATTTTTTTTGCCCCACTGCGAGTCGGTCCTGGTTACACTAGTTTACAAAATTAAAAAAAAGTTCTGTACATTTGATGCCACTTCTTTTTTCCTACGTATTTTGGCTGGCTAAACTTGAAGATCACATTAACAATTTTTTTTATGTATAGGTTTTCGAGATATGGTTATTTGAAAATTTTTTCCATTTTTTTCAGCCATGGCTTCACATGCAAGGTCATATATCGAGTTCTAGACGTCAGATTGGGTGACACGAGGTCTCAAATTAAAGGCAATAAAATTTTCAACGATCGCTCCGAATATTGTTTTTCAATCTGTTTAGCAGTTTACGTGTTAGATCCCAAAATATATAAGAAAAGTTCATTTTTTGCGCCAAAATAAAAATCGAAAATTCACTCTATCGCCATGCAAAAATAGAAAAATTCAAATTATGTCCAGTTTGTTATTTTTTAAATATAAATCGCACTTTCAAGAGAAAAAGAGGTATTTATGAAGAAAATATATGCATAAATACTGAAGATATAAGAAATTAATTGAAAGTACCAAAATTCAAATTTTACTCTGTTTTTCTATTTTTTTCATTTTTGTATGCAAAACATCTATTCAATTTATTTTATTCGTTTTTAATTATGAATTTTAATATTGCATGACTAGATTAGAAATAATGTTGACCCCTGCTCTGTCTTCTGTTCTTCGCAGGTTCCGTTTCTCTGATGAGCAACCAAGTATAATCTCCCAACATTCTTGCATCCCAATATCCTTGGTAGCGCTGCTCAATGGGTTTTATTTCTCGGTCGAACCTTCCACCGTTCTCATCACTTATGTCACCGAAATTTTCCGGGGAAAAATCAAAGTGGAAATGCCAAAAATGAAATTTGAAGGACATATTTACACCCGTTGAAATTAAAATTAAATGTGCATATTTTTTCATTTTATAAACCAGTGTAATGAAAAAATACGTGCATAAAATAAAATAACAATGTATATTCCATGCCCATTTTTGCATAATTCTTGAGGTAATCTTTAACAATTTGCTTGTAATTCGTCAAAGAAGGAATCTTTGACGGTCCACGGATAAGAAAGGTGCTCAAATATGAAAATGTCCCCTCATTATTGACAGCTAATGAGGCTGCAGCCTGGAAATCATTTGAATTAATTGTTTCCAATTTTCTTGGAAACAAGAAAAGCCCGAATTACAAGCAAATTGTTAAAGATTTGCTCAAGAATTATGCAAAAATGGGCATGGAATGACGGAATAAGCTACAACGTCTTGAAAATTCAAAAATTAATTTCTTATTAGAATATGTAGTTTTTATTTTAAAATTCTAAACTTGTTTCAAAGGCCAACGCCGTTTAGCAAGAACAATTTATTGGTGAGTATGAAATAAAATTTGGACATTGTTTCTGAATGCCAACCATTTTTTTCTTAGTTTATAATATTATGGTATACTAACATCCAGCTTGATGATGGTTTTGATGGCTAAGGCCTTGCATCTGCATATTCAGATGATCCATGTCCCTATTATGCCGCTCTCTTGGATTGAGTGATGATGATGTACCTGCACCTGTAGAATGGATTTTCATTCAAAATTTGTTTCAATGAACCCCGAAAATTTTATATCGGTCCTAAATAAAGATAGCTCAAATGTAATCTCAAAGTCAATTAATATTTATAGAACCAAGCGACGAAATTTCAATAGACTAAATATATTTTGAGAATCTAGATACCATGAGTTATGCGTTTTTAGAGTATTATATTATTTTGACTTCTCATTGTCCGTTGAAAAATGGCAAAAATTGAACTTTGAGCGTTATTTGGTGATTAGATTTTGTGAACAGTGAATATATAATATGATAGTGGTTGAAAATATAGGATTTTTGCACATGCGTCTTAAAAATGATGCAGTCAATAAAAAAGGTGAGAAATTTTTAAAAGCATTTGTAATTATGTTTTGGTTCTGTATAATTGATATCGAAGATTTTCTTCCTTAAAGGACTTTGTGCCGATTGTCCATTCCCCGACATCACCTCAATATCAAACCGAGCAAGGCAGAGTTTTATTCTATAGAAGGCGTATTAAAAAAAAAAATTATTCAATACAAATTTTCTTCTTGAAGTTAGTATCAAAATTTATGGTGCGTAAAAACTCAACCAAAAAAGACTCATGAAATGTTATTGACTGTAAAAACTGGGATTAGATTTAGAACTCAATTGGGTATTGAAACACTTCACGCAACAAAAAAATTAAACTTCAGTTTGATCCGCCAATCTAATAAAATAAGGTCGATGTATTGATTGAAATAGGCTCGAAATAAGAATCTTCTGTCAACAACTCAATCTGATAAAACAAATTCTGAACTGTCAAGTTTAGGAACCAACGTAACTCCGAAATAACATTTTCTAATGTCGTGCGCGCTTCAACTGTTAGATCTTTCTGACTTTTAAATTCAATCAATACTGAAATTTTCAGTCCATGACAACTTGATGCTATGTCGGTTTCTAAGATCCTAATAAGGAAGACTTTAAACAGAAATTTTAAATTAGGGTTATGCCCAAAATATAATCAGGATACGTTTAAAAATGGTATAAGCCTCAAATCAACTGGTTTGTTTAATTTTTAAGCAATACTTCCATGCATTAAAAATCTCACAATTTAATTTTTTAATCTATATTAACGTTTTCAAAAAATTGGCATGTTTCTCAAATCAACTCTTCATATAAGTTTTGAGTTCGCACTATAAAAAATGTTAAGCTGTCGGAATAATTTAAAACATCAAATTCACCTAAACGTAAGCTCCTCAATATTTTGAGTCCTTCGGAAGGATTTGCTTCAAGAAGAAGGAATCCTAAATTTTTGACTCACTTGAATCATCAAAAATATACGTAGAAAAATTAGCTATAGATATTAATGTTTGCAGTTGAAGTTGTTTGAATTGATTCTTAAACCATAAATTTATTCAAAGACTCTGTATTATGACGCCGACAGCAAGTGCTATAGGGGCAGCATTTAGATGGTTTAAAAATTCTTTGGTACATCCTATTATATGTACAAATAAATGCGAAAAATTTGGTAAAAAATTGCTTATTGATGGTGAGGCATTTATTCATATACGTTTAATTATTAGTAGTGTTTTTCGATGTAAAATAAAGTTTCGATGTTCGTATTAGTTTCAGCGAATAGTAATTTTCAATACAAATCAGTTCAGAACATAGTAGATTTGAATAAAAACAACTATACAAGTATGAATAGTACTTTCAGATAAAAACAGTAGATTCAAGTTTGAAAAATTTGTTTTAAGATGAAATTGAAAAAAAATTAAAAATACTTTGAAAGGTTTCGAAAATGGTCGAAAAAGAATTTGGAA
The DNA here is from genome assembly GCA_011634705.1 of Andricus grossulariae. Classification (NCBI taxonomy): domain Eukaryota; kingdom Metazoa; phylum Arthropoda; class Insecta; order Hymenoptera; family Cynipidae; genus Andricus; species Andricus grossulariae. The sequence goes on along the minus strand of JAABKJ010075445.1, from coordinate 130,394,423 downwards.
GATTTAAAAGCCATTTTTTGATTTTAACAGCATTTAAAAAAACATTTTGACTTGAAACAATTTCAAGAAATTGAAAAGAAAATGTCGATCTTTGAAGTTTCGAAAAAAATGAACTTTTTAAGAGTTTCGAAAAAAAGGAACTTTTTAAAAGTTTCGAAAGGTTTCAAGAAAATAAAAAAGTTTTTCTTCAAAGATTCCTGAGAAAATTGAAATGACTTTTTATTTAGAAAAATTAATTTCAAGATAACATTAAAGATTATTTCAAAATATTCATATCTAAACAAAGCAAATTATTTTCTAGCTTTAAAAAAATATATATACATTTTTATAATTAAGTTCAATTAAGCAGTAATTTCAATTTTCAATAATCATTATAAATGTCAAAACAAAAAAAATTCAATTGAAATTTAATATTTTCACAGTTTACAATATTTACGTATGTTAATGCCAAAAATTTAATGTTCACTTTGTAGAATTATTATTGGTACTCTATGAAAAGTGTATTCGTATTTAATCATCAAAATAGAGTTTTCTCCACTTTTCATTAGAACTTATTAATTTATTGGATATTTAATATGCTAGAAAATATTTTTCCGAGATGAATATATAAAAAAAACGTATTTTAACAATTAAAAAAATTAAATTTGTATCATGACAAATTTATTCTAAAGGCCTTTATAGGAGAGCCATCCCCCTGATATAACTATAACTGATAAATTAGTAATTTATGTTTTACTAATCCAATCAAACAATTCTACTGATTGCCATTGACTCAATTCTAGCTACAGCAATTAGTAGAATTTAACTGACAATCAGTTATATTTTACTAATTCAAATTTAGAGAGAATATGAGTATTAATTTGTTGTGTGAAAATCTTAATGGAAAGTTTAAACTTTAAACCATCATGCAATTAATACACGCATTTAAACATGTTCACTTGAAGATAATTTACCCATAAAGTTAATGAATATCGCGTTTAAAGGATGCTTCAGGATTATCTCAAGTGCATTTGTAACACGCACACCTACAAAGCAAGAATTTCACTATAAACCTGTGAGTGTAGAAATTGCTTAAACTCTGGTCGTTAGACATCCGGTCTTCTCTGTTTCACCGAGGGTGAAACCTGTGCTAGAATCTCGCTAATTCGCATCTCCTAACTAATCTCCAGCGCGAGAGTTCATGCGAGTTTTACTAAAGTGCTAAAATTATTACTTAATAAATTGAAAATTCACAAGAATAATGTCGTCAACTGATCCAATTGTGTGTTAGTGGCCAAAGCCGAATGAGAAAAATCATCGTGGGGGGGGGGGGGTAAATTTTCTTCAAAGTATTTATGTGAAAAGGGGTGGGGGTTCCCGCAATTATTTTAAATGATTTTTAAAACCGAATATAATAAGGCGAGAAATTCCACTTTATTTATATTTTTCGATTAAAGTGTTCACATGAGAAACCTGAAAGCAAATGCATATTTTGGACCGTGCATAAATTGCGTAGTCTTTTCTGGGTGCAGTGCTCCCAATTCGGTTCCCGAATTGCACTGCGCATGAGTCGCACCAGCAGCCTCATTGGATGTTGATCGCACGCTTATTTAAAATGATTAGGTATGCAAATCAATTTTTCACAATATATAATAATCATAAAGTACAAAAAAAAAATTATAAATGATTTAAAATTTACATTGGTGCAAAAAGGTATTCCTTCCTTTGAATTTAAAGTCAATAATTTATTTGTGAATAGTACAATCAAATAATTATTGCACTTTGCAATCTAAAAGACTATTTTATGATCTGAAAAATAATTGTTATCATTTCCACAATGATAATTTATTATAAAAAATTGATTTACACATGTGATAGTTTCAAAAAAGCGCGCCATTTACAGCCAATGAGACTGCCGATGCATCGCATGCGCAGTGCAGTTGGGGAGCCGTTGACCAGATTTGGGTGCATCAAAGAACTTTCAACTTTCACGCACTGTGTTTTACTATACATGTATATTAATTCTACCAGATGATCGTATATTAAATTTACTACACGTATATGCATATTGCTTCTATTACATTCGTAGTAAAATCGCTATAGAAATTTCTAACAGTGTATTACAATCATAATTATGATGAACACGAGTACAATACAAGTTGTGACAACTATTAGACAGCACATAGACAACAATCAGTGGTATCAGCTCATGAAGTCACTTCTAGTCAGTCCTATCAGAACATAAGATCTGACAATAGGCCTTGAAGTATAAGTCTTGCCAATATATAAGTCTTACAGAGGATAGGTATACTTATGTTGGTACTTAGGAGGAGTATATCACTAACAGCATCAGCCAGGTGATCGTTAGGAATAGGCTTGATAGACGAGAATCCAACCACTCAGTAGCTACGATAACGTCACCTATTATCTTCGGAATCATTCATTATTACCACAGGTGGGTACTGGGTATCTTCAGTTTCTCCTCAGCTCTAAGACAGGTTTACTTCCATGTCGTATCGTAAAGAATTCTGGCGATGTACCCTATAACGTTTACGGAGAAGGGTTGAAAAAGGAAACGATATACTTTCGCGCCTGCCTGGAGAGGAAAAACCCTCGAGGATACTGATGATATAGGCGAGGAACTTGTTTCCACCATGTTATTTGTAGCCTGAAATGTTTTAGACAAAATTCTAAGTTCACTGAAGATAGGGTAATCGGTATATCGGCCATATGAAGAATTTTTTATGTACCTGAAGTTCCGAACGTTCAAATGAACGAAATATTTTTCCCCATTTCTTTTTCACTCATAAATATTGTTCCAATAGCAATTCAAAACATGCATTCTAATTCTGTTTCAATAATAGATTATTTCCAATATAAATGATCAATCATTTGAGCACTTTTTCTGGTTAACAAAGTTATCAGTAAAAAATTTCGTTCATTTCAACGTTCAGAACTTCAAGCACATGAATTTTTCAATCTTGGCCACTTTTTAAACCAGTATTAGCGTCAAACGAAATTGTAAAACTAATCGATAATAAATTTAGAAATTATTCTAAAGACCACATTATAGGCAGGCTTTATACGTCAGGAATAACCTGGTAATCATGAATTTTAGTCATGGAATTTTATTAATCAGTGAAAGCCAGGGAAAACTTAGGGAATTTTGAAAATGAAGTTTTGCGGCCATCCTGATAAAATATTCTTGTTAGTAATTTATTTGCCTTGTATTTCTATTTGTTTTTATTTTTGTAGTTCCTTCCTTCTGAAGATTATATTTCAAATTAAAAATTGTAATATTTGTTTAGAAATTCACACATTTTTTTAAAAACTCATCCTTTTTTGTTGAAAATTCAACGATTTTGGTGAAAACCCGTCTTTTTGGGTGAAAATTTCCATTATTTTCGGTAAAAAAAAAACTAATTTTTTGTTAGAAATTCATATCTTCGTGTTAAAAATTTAATTCTAATCGTTCATGGCTTTTTTTCATCTGTTTTAGTAGAAATTTCATCTTTTTTGGTTAAAAATGCAACTATTCCAATTGAAGATTTATCTTGTTGGTTAAAAGTTTAACTATTTTGTTGAAAACTGATATTTTTAAATTGAAAATTCATCTCTGGCTGAAAACGATTTTTTTTTAACTCAAAATTTAACTATTCCAGTTGAAAATTCGTATGTTTGGTTGGAAATTTAACTAATTTGTTGAAACTTGATCTTCTCAAATTGAAAATTCAACGAGTTGGTTGAAAATTTATGCATTTTGTTGAAAATTTGTTTTCTGTGGTAGAAAATGAATTTTTTTGTTTAAAAATGCAACTGTTTCGTTGGAAATTCATTTTCTTTGATTAGAAAAATAATCTCATTGGTTGAAAAATCATTTTTTTGAGTCAAAAATTCAACTATTTTGGTAGAAAATTAACTTTTTGTTGAAAATTCAACTGAAATCTTTCTTGGTTGAAAAATCGTCTTTATGGTGAACCCTTATACACGTAAAGCCTATCCCAAGCATAGGAAAATGTTACATTTCTAACTCTAACTCGTAAACTATTCTGATCCTTTTTTTTCAAACACTAATATATGTTAGAAGGTGGTTTCATGAAGGTTTTTAAAAAATTGCAGAATTTTTGTCCTCTTAGTTTGAGAATGAGAGGTATGCCAATTTGGAGAATTGTGAATTATTCTAAAAATGAAACAAGCACGTGGTCACTATCCGGCAACGCTGTTGGAGCGGTTAGCGGGTCTAGCGCATGCGCAACATCTTTCAATTTTTTCGTGAGAAAATTTCTTTTTCATAAATTAACCTTTAACTACTAATCGATCTGTCATTTTCAACAAATGTCATGTTTTCATTTGCAGTCAAAGAGCATGACTGTCAAAGCAGACACCATGAAAAATGCGATGTTGCCGAGTCTACATTCAGATCTTGAGGAGTCTGTGCGTAGTGTACCATCATAGCCAAAAAATTTCTCTTAGGTCTGACAGGAAATTAATTATTAAAACATTATACCAGCATAATTATCTAATTGTAGACTTTCTTCGACGTAAATAAGCTACATATTATACATTTAAGGGTTAATAAAACTGATTTCACTCTACCAGTATTATTTTCCGACATAGACTTAGGACTAACTTTTTGCAGATAGTATGCGCAACAAGTTATGAAAAAAAAAATAAATAGACAAAAGTTGTTCACCCAAAAAAGAGCCATGCATTTTTTATTTCTAATTGCTTGATAGAACGCGTCTTTTTTGTTTGATTCGTAAAAAATGACATAAAAATTAAAAACTATTCTTTTTGAAAACGACACAAGGTATGAAACAAATTAATGAACAAATTTTGTTCAACCAAAAAGGATCTAAAAATCTTTTATTAATCATTTTTTTGATATGAAGAGTAGATTTTCTTTTAATCGTAACAAATAAGATTAAAAATGAAAAAATGTAATCTTTGGAAAATCGACACAAGAGACGAGAAAAATGAAGAGACAAAAGCTTGTTCAACAAAAAAAGATATACAAATTTGTTATAAATTTTTGTTATGATAATGCATTGAAAATAAAAATAAAATAACTCTAGAAAAACAATACATGCTACAATAACATTTTTGATCGTCCGCGAAGAAAGGGACCTAACGGGAAAAAAATCTATTTTTAGTTTTTTATACCAATCAATAGTTTTTTATTTGCTCTTTATTAATAATAAATATTATTTCTATATCTGAAAAATTCGAATTGTTATTAAACTGCAACGTGAGGCCCTCTTATGGAGTTTCTGTGTTTAACCGCCTCTACGATTGCTCCTCTTGTGAAATTAGACTACCGTGTATTAGGTCCCTTTCTTGGCGGACGGTCACTTTTTATATTACAAATTTTTTCGCCTAAATTATATCTACAAATTAGCTTAGAACCACTTTACGCTAGGATGCGTATTTTTGGTTTAAATCGTAAAAAATAACATTGAAAATAAACAAATTAAATTTAGAGAAAAACGAAACACGTTGCAATAAAATGTTTGAAAACAATTTTTTTTTTTTTTTTGATAGAATGCGCACTTTTTTCAACAGGGTCATCCACGAAAATTATGTTTGCCTTATAGTTAAGTTTGTTATAAACTCTCATGGCTTGAAACACGAGGTGTGACATCACGCGCCTTCAAAGCTGAAGAATGACATGGTCAGTTTGATAAAATAAATCCATATAATTAATTATCAAAGTTTTTTGGCTGAAAGTGTTTATTTTTATGAAGTATCAATATGCCTGGATACGTTAAATCCCGTTCGCATAATTTGCCAAAAGTGATTATTTTTATGAGAAGTGATTTTTTTGCGAAGAACTCCAATTTCAACGTTGCTGAGACTCGAGGAGTAATAGCGAAAAATAAGTAAATGGAATGAATGATGTTAACCCTTCCAAACATTGACTTTTACATATTTAATTTATTAATTTAGAATGATAATTTCTTTTGGCAAATTGTAACATATATATATATATATATATATGCATGTTGGTCGCAGATACCTTGTTCAACGCCGACAGATTGGATGACCAAATCTGTCGAAGAAGATGCCTGTATCTGTAGGTTTATATATATATATATATATATATATATATTTCAAAACCCTAAGCGAAATTGAGAACAGACTTTGTTTAAAAGTTTTTCTTTTAAAACAAGGTCATGATAAAGTACTAATATGGAGGGAGGTCTGCGAAACATTTTGTAAACCTTATTTATTTATAGTAAGAATATTTTTATATCATTTTACCAAGATATTGTTTATAACATAAAATTCAATTAAGAATAACGCTTCATATATTTCACAGCATTTGCTGCTACTTTAGCTTTGTTTACAGCCATTTTAAATTTATTTTAATATTTTCTATTGTTATGAAAACTAAATTAGAATATGCGGTAAAATTAATATTTCAAAAATTTGTGATTAGATCATGAGTCATAAGATTATAATAAATACCATAAGTATTTATAACAAATAGAAATAAATCATAAGATAAATTCACTTTCCGGTTATAAACTTTTGCGCTGTGATGTTAAACATTAAGAGTACTATTCGTCGAATGTTTGAAGTGAAGGGACAAAATGTGTGATTTGGCATTCGAACTCGCATCCGAATAAAGAGAAAAAAATTGTTTTGAAATCGTCTAATATTGTCTATTCTCTTTTTTTATTTTACAATTTAAAAACATTCCCATTCAGGGTGGCCGTTGTACAGGGAAACCGAGAAACCCGAAAGTGACCGGGAATTTTTTGAGACCGGGAAAAACTGCGAAAATGACAGTGAATTTATTTTTGGATCGGGAATTTGAGAAATTTTTAGAAGAAAAATCTATCTATCTAAAATATTCAAGTTAAAAAACAATTCAATTTAGACTCAAATTTAAAAAGTTTTAATTAAGATGAAGAACCATTTTTAATATGTCAAAATATTTCACTGTTTATATTCAAAACTAAATAATTTGAAACTGAGTTGTTTGAAATGGGGAGCCTTGAATCGTTAAAATTTCAAACAACTGAATTTAAATTATTGTTCTATTTATAAGTTTTTCAATTTGTTAGTAAAACTGTTCAATTTTGATGTATGAATAACAATAAAAAAATTATTAATTTTTTTTAAATTCGAGTAAGGTTAAGAGATATTTAGAAGTATTTAAAATATTTCAACTTGATTTAAAACTTAAAAATATTTCAAAACATTCAAAAGAAAATGTAAATTTTTGAAGATTACAAAATAAATTTTTGATGCCGTTCAAGGATTTTGAAATGATTTAAGATAATAAAAACAATTACTTGAAATTCCTGGGAAAATTTCAAATGATGTTTTATTTTGAAAAAATAATAATTTTAAGAGAATATTTAAAATGATTGAAAAAAATAAAAAAATGTGAGGAATAAATAAAACTGAAAAAATTATTAATTTAGAAAAATTCGAGGAAATTTAAGAGATATATAAGTTGTCAGATGATTGTAAAATAATTTAAAACTTGAAAGGATTTTAAAAAAATGTAGACTTTTGAAGATTTAAAAAAAAATGTAAAAGTTTATTGAGCGTTTCAAAAGGCTTCAAAAGGATAAAAGAAATAAATAAGATTTTAAAGAAAATTTACAATTATTTTTCATTAAGGAATAATTAATTTCAAGATAATATTTTAAAAGGTTTCAAAGGATTTCCAAATTTGTCAAGAACGAATCTGCAATATTTGAACGCAATTTCTTCAACTTGGAAGGATTTTTAGATAATGTTAGAAAAATTGAAAATAATTTTCATAAATGATCAGAAGTTTTGTAAAAAATGCAAAAATAATTTGAAAATTGAACTTATTCCAAAAAAAATTACAGCAAAATGTAGTTTTAAAAATTTTGAAGCGCTTTAAGGACATGTGATACTTAGAAAATTATAGATTTTAGCAGTGTTAGGTTCCCCGGCTTTTCTTCTACAATAATAAAGATTTTGCCTTAAAATTTTGGGGAATGATAGCGAACATGCTAACGGACGTCCCCGAACTCTTTTTTAAGAGATTTTAATGGGATTTTGAAGATTTAAAGGAATTTTATAAGATTTCAAAAGATTTCACGGGATTTCAAAGGTTTTTAATGGATTTTAAGAAATTTTAAAATATTTCAATAAAAAAGTTTCTGGATTTCCAAGTATTTCTAGAGTTAACGATGTATTTTCAAAAATTTAAAGGATATCAAGGATTTTAATGCAATTTCAAAGATTTACAGGGATTTCAAGGGATTTCATAAGATTTAAAAATATTTTCAAATATTTTTAAGAGATTTTAAGGGGTTTCGATGATTTTTACGGGATTTAAATGTATTTTTAAAGATTTCAAAGGATTCCAAAGTATATCCACGGATTTTAGAGGTATTCTTAAGATCGCAATGAATTATAAAGGAATTTCAATGAATTTTAAGGATTTTAAGAGATTTTAATGGGATTTTGAAGATTTAAAGGAATTTTATAAGATTTCAAAAGATTTCACGGGATTTCAAAAGATTTGAAAGGTTTTTAATAGATTTTAAGAAATTTTAAAATATTTTTAAAAAAAGTGTCTCGATTTCAAAGGATTTCAAGAGATAATGATGTATTTTCAAGAATTTTAAAGGATATCAGGGATTTTAATTCAATTTCAAAGATTTACATGGATTTTATAAGATTTCATAAGATTTCACGGGATTTCAAAATATTTTAAAAGTTTTTAATGGATTTTAAGAGATTTGAAGGATTTTCGATGATTTTTAAGGGACTTGAATCGGTTTTTAAAGATTTCAAAGCATTCCAAAGTATATTCACGGATTTTAGAGGACTTCGTAAGATTTTCATGGTTTTAAAGGGATTTCACGAAAATTGTAGGATTTTAACCGTTGTTAAGAGATTTCACGGGATTTTAATGGATTTTAAGATTTACAAGGGTTTTGAGGGAATTTTTTGGGATTTCAAAATATTGGAAAGGATTTTAAGAGATTTGAAGGGCTTTCGATATTTGCATGTTATTTAAAAGCATTTAAGAGATTTCTAAACATTCCATAGTATATCCACGGATTTTAGAGGTATTCTTAAGATTGCAATGAATTTTAAAGGAATTTCAGGGATTTTAAGAGATTTTAGCGAGATTTTGAAAATTCAAAGGGATTTAAAAGAATTTTAGAAGATTTCAAAACATTTTCAAAGTTTTTAAAAGATTTTAAGAGATTTGTAGGGTTTCGATGATTTTTACGGGATTTAAATGCATTTTAAAAGATTTCAAAGAATTCCAAAGTATATCCACGGATTTTAGAGGTATTCTTAAGATTGCAATGAATGTTGAATGAATCTCAAGGATTTTAAGAGATTTTAATGGGATTTCGAAGATTTAAAGGAATTTTATGAGATTTCAAAAGATTTCACGGGATTTCAAAGGTTTTTAATGGATTTTAAGAAATTTTAAAATATTTCGAAAAAAAGTTTCTCCATTTCAAAGGATTTCAAGAGATGACGATGTATTTTCAAGAATTTTAAAGGATATCAGGGATTTCAATGCAATTTCGAAGATTTCACGGGATATCAAAAGTTTTGAAGGGTTTTCGATGGATTTTAAGAAATTTAAAAATATTTCAACAAATTTTTTCGCGATTTCAAAGGATTTCAAGGGGTAACGATGTATTTTCAAGAATTTTAAAGGATATCAGAGATTTTAATGCAATTTCGAAGATTCACAGGGATTTTATAAGATTTAAAAAGATTTTCAAAGATTTTAACGGATTTTAACCCATTAATGCCCAAAGTGCCCAAAATTTTTCACCGATTTCGACTGGATAACTTTTGATGAAAACGTACTAGGAAAAAAAAATGAAATAGATATTCTGATGCTTTTGGGATCGCTCTTTCCGAATCTGGTGACGAAATTGAAGAAAAATTATTCCTTATGCCCTTTTTTTGCCATTTTTTGAAAAAAAGTGAATTTTTTTCCAGTTTTTTTTCCTTTAATCATAAAAATGACCCTGATAACGTTGTCACATCGTGCTGGAAAGTATTCAAATTTGGTCATCTGCAAATTCTGTAACAACTTTGAGTGCACAATTTTTGTCGCTTCATCTTTTTGCGCACCTTGAGTCGTTTTTCCAAAGATTTAATTTTTCTATTTTTAATTCTGTTTTACGAATAAAACAAAAACTACACATCCTTTTAAAAAGTGACCCATAAAAAATTTGTAGCTCTTTTTTATATGCACAATTTTTGTTTCCCTATCTTTTTTCATATCTTGCATAGTTTCACCGCAAAATTGAGAAGTATTGAAAAAACTTTTAGTCTTTTTTAATTCGTGCGTCAACATGAACTGGAATTCTAACACTCCTTTTATCCTCTTCAATCCGCCGCCTAATCCGAAAAATCCGGATTCTTCGCATTGGGCGACATTCGGTCGCTTAGAGTGATATACAATATATTAATATAATATAATAACAAAAATAAATAATAATGTATACTGATAATTTTTCGAAAATATCCTTCGTTTGTGCTGCGGGAAGGAAGTTATCTTTTTCGTAACTTACCATCAAAATTGAGCGCAGTGTTTGAAATAATAAATTAATAAATAATAATAAACTGAAAAAGTAGATCTAACCTCGAAATTCAATTGCCTTATTTTACTCCATAAATACTATCAATACTAGCAATACTAGCAATATTATAATATTACTCTACGCGATGAAAACACGCTACTTCCAGATTTTATGCGACTTGAAACTAGATTTTCAATTACGAAAAAAATAAACAACAACAAGAACATTTTTCGAAAAAATTCCTTTGTTCTGGGCTGTATAATTGCCTTTAGACTATGTGGATAAAATATTACATTAAACAATGCATTTTTGTAGACGTAGTATGGATCTGGCGAAAACCCGAGTCGTTTTGAGAGCCTTAAGTCCGTGCGCTCAATCTGAGTTAATCAGAAACCAATCTGAACCTAAATTTTAGTCTTTTTTAATCCGTGCGTCAACATAAACTGGAATCCTAGCACTACTTTTAATCCTCTTCAATCCATCCGCCCAATCCGAAGGCGGATGGATAGAAGAGGATTAAAAGAAGTGTTAAAATTCCAGTTCATGTTGACGCACAAATTAAAAAAGACTAAAAGTTTTTTCAATACTTCTCAATTTTAAAGAGCCTTAAGAGCATCGAAAATGTATGGAATATGATTGAAAACTTGCTTCAGATTATTTCGGAATAATTCGAAATTGGTTCCAACTGCAAAAAAGAATTTCGAAGATGATTACAAAATATTTCCAATAATGAAAACACGCGCGCTCAACGGCGCGTGATCTCTCGTTTGAAGACAAAAAATTAGAATGACAAATATTGAATTTCGGAAGAAAGGGCCGATAATGTATACATTTTCATTTAGGGACCATTGAATTGAGATTCTCCACACTTGAGATTCTTTCTAACATGTGGGTTCGTGCATAATAATCAACAAAGTCGACAAAAAGCTTTAATTATACCTACTGGAGACTTTATCTTAGCAGCTTTACATACGCACTTGTGCATACATCACATCCTCTTAAAATCGTCACGCTTCACACACCGGGGTCCCGGGGTCGCTTTCTGAGAATCACTATATATGCATGTAAAAAAAGGTAAAAAGTCAGAGCAAGGAATAAAATACAGTAACTCTTTCCATGGTCAACGATGAGAGAAATTCATTGTTTTTATTTTTATATTATTTATTATTTATTAGCGAGTCATGCCTACCCCGAAAGGGAAACGACCTAATGGTATAATAAACCAAAAAAAACATATTAGAAATTCATTATTATTCATTATTTCATTTCATTATTATATTATTCATGCATTCGTTATTATTCATATTATTATTTATTACTATATATAACAAATTAATTTTTTACATTTTTATATTATTCATAATATATCAGCGATCCATGCCTACCCGAAAGGGAAACGGCTTAATGGTATAATAAAAAAACATATTACACTGCTAGAAGTAAGTTCATGAAATTTCATGAAAATGTTAGTGAAGCTTTTTACATTACGGTTAGTGAAAAACTCATTGAAATTAGTAAAAAGTCCTTTTTATAGAAAGTAAAAAGTCCTTTTTATAGAAAGTAAAAAGTCCTTTTTATAGAAAGTAAAAAGTCCTTTTTATAGAAAGTAAAAAATCCTTTTTATAGAAAGTAAAAAGTCCTTTTTGTTATTTATTTATAGTTCGCAACCTTCGCGACAGTGCCGTAATGAGAGTTTGAGTTTCTCCAAGCATTAAATTTTCAGATTTTTTTGCAGAAAGTGAAGATATTTTAATAAAAGCACTCACATTTCATAATTTAGGATCTAAAATCCTTTAAATTCGACAATTTTGATTTAGGTAAAGTGCTTATTCCCTTGGATGGATTTAAATATTCGCGCGCAAACTCTAGTCGCGTCTGCACATGCGCAGAAGTAATGCTTAAAGATTTGTGCGCTTTTTTCAAATTTAAACAATATTTACTTTCGATTTTAAAATAATTAACGTTTGAAATCGAAATTACCGAGTTATAAAATTATATGAAAGTACTTTATATTACCTACGAAATAAAGAGTACTTTTTATGATCTGCGAAGTACATAGTAATTTTTATTATCTAGCTCGATCTAGAAAGTAAAAAAGACTTTTTAATATCTAGTAAGTGAAAAGTACCTTCTGCTATCTACCTGTTATAGGAAGTAAAATGTACTTTTTACTATCTTGGGAGTAAAAATGCTTGTTACTGTATTGGGAGTAAGAATACTTTTGACCGGCTTTGGTTGTGAAAAATACTTTTTATTATCTAAGAAGTAAATAGCACATTTTACTATATAGACAGTAAAAAGTAATTTTTTATAGAAAGTCAAAAGTACTTTTTATTTTTCATTTATAGTTCCCAACCTTCGCAACAGTGCTGTAATGAGAGTTTGAGTTCCTCCAAGCATTACATTTTTCCAAAATTCTTTTTTTATCGATTTTTTTTAAAGAAAGTAAAGATATTTTAATAAAAGCACTCACATTTTATAATTTAGGATCTAAATTCCTTTAAATTCGACAATTTTGATTTAGGTAAACTGCTTATTCCCTTGGATGGATTTAAATATTCGCGCGCAAACAATTGTAGCTTGTGCACATGCGCAGAAGTAATGCTAAAAAATTTGTGCGCTTTTTTCAAATTTAAACAATATTTACTTGCAATTTTAATAGAATTAACGTTCAACGTCGAAATTACCGAGTTATAAAATTATATAAAAGTACTTTATATCACCTACGAAATAAAGAGTATTTTTTATGATCTGCGAAGTACATAGTAATTTTTATTATCTAGCTCGATCTAGGAAGTAAAAAAGACTTTTTAATATCTAGTAAAGTGAAAAGTACCTTTTGCTATCTGCCTATTATGGGGAGTAAAAAGTACTTCTTACTGTTTTGGGAGTAAAAATACTTTTTACTGTATTGGGAGTAAGAATGCTTTTGAATGTCTTGGTTGTGAAAAGTTTTTTCACTGTCTAGGGGGTTAAAAGTACTTTTTATTATCTAAGACTCGAATAGCACTTTTTATTATAAAGAAAGTAAAAAGAACTTTTTATTATATATTTATAGTTCGCATCCTTCGCGACAGTGCCGTAATGAGAGTTTGGGTTCCTCCGAACATTACATTTTTAGATTTTTTTTTGCAGAAAGTGAAGATACTTCAATAAAAGCACTCACATTTCATAATTTAGGATCTAAATTCCTTTAAATTCGACAATTTTGATTTAGGTAAAATGCTTATTCCCTTGAATGAATTTAAATATTCGCGCGCAAACACTTGTAGCTTTTGCACATGCGCAGAAGTAATGCTTAAAGATTTATGCGTTTTTTTCAAATTTAAACAATATTTACTTTCGATTCTAATAGAATTAACGTTCAACATCGAAATTACCAAATTATAAAATTATATAAAAGTACTTTTTATCATCTACGAAATAAATACTAGTTTTTATCATCTACGAAGCACATATTATTTTTTATTATCTATCTATTATGGGGAGTAAAAAGTACTTCTTACTTTCTTGGGAGTAAAAAATACTTTTTACTGCGGCTTTACACGAGGCTGGCCGACTCACCGACGCTACGCTTGCATGTATTCTCCCAGATGGGAAAGTGGTGGGGGCCAAAAAATCCCACGTTCTGGAGACACTGCATCCACGTGCCGCCGTATTCCTACAACCTGAAGACTGGAAACTGTTACAAAGCCATTTTAAACTGATTTCATCATATTTTGATGGGGAAGTGAAGCAGCCAAGCATCAATTGTGAAAGTTTTACTATCCATTTTACTGCATCATAAGGAGATTTTGTGATAGGATTATATGAAAATGATCAGGATGGAAATGCACAAGGAAAACGAAAATATCCATTCATATTTCAAGAAACAACGTTTGCTGTTTGGTATGATGTAAAATCAGCGGATGTACAAAGTGTGGAATCATATATACATGAAACTTTGAAATATTTGAAAATTAAAGCTTCAAGAAAACTTGTATTTTCTAATCTTGTACATTTCAAATTTTTTTTTTAAATGATTACTTTTGAATTGCAGAGTGTTTGCTGGAATGTTATCGAGAAATTACCACAACTTGAAAATGTAAATGGTTGCTTTATACATTAAAATGTACGATCCGTTATGTACGTAGTAATAAAAAAATTATTTTAATAAATATAATTTAAACGAAATATGACATTTTCTTTAGTAAAATATAAGGTTTCAGTATGATAATTAAAAGATAGGTTACTTTACTAAAAATATTGAAATTTATTGATAAAAAACTTAATATTAATACATCATTTTATCTACTAGACTTATCTGCCCAACTATTGTGCGAATTATTAAAACCTAGCCATTTTACAAATAATTTGTTGCCACGTTTCGAGTTCATAAAATCTACCTGCAACAGCCCTATTTTCATAATCTTTATGCAACTACGTTACAGGTACAGTATCATTTATGTAACTAACAGTATATATTTCAGTTGTCCAATTTTGTGTATAACCTTTTTCAAAAACATGCTTAAATTTACTAATACGCACTTTATTACCTAATTTAAATTTTGATTTTTTTAACATTATGTTTGACCTTAAGTTTCTTATAAACATTCAACAGCAATTTCGTCTGATGTTGAGTGGTAACATCTTTCGGTTTCATTTTAATAGTTCGATGTTTGCTATCATTATAAGAAGACACTAAATCAGATAAAATATCAACTAAATTGCACCCACATCTTATTTTTTAACGTGCGATTAAAACGCTCACAGATCGACGCTATCAAATTACTAAATGTCGAGTACATATTTATACTATATCGTTTCATAAGATTTTCAAATTTTCAATTGTAAAATTCTTGAGCTTTATCTACTTGTGAGTTGTTAGGCACACGGCCCTCACTTAGTACCGATTCCATTGCAGCAGTTACATCATCACCTCTCCTGGTCTTAACAGGGACAGCCCAAGCCAATTTTGAAAATATATCAATGATGGTTATTATGTATTTATAACCCCTGTTTTCCGCTCATTTGGTATCATTTCAACGAGGTCGGCTTGCCACTTCTCATCAATACCACGGATGACTACATGCCTACGTTGGTAATTTCTCCTCGCAGGCTTATGCAGTTCCTTCACCACCTGCAGCTTCTCTTCGTCCATTTTCGAGTGCGGTCATCTTGGTGTCTAGCTGCAATATGAGCTCTGAATTACGACTCACCAGCTTTTGTTTGGTTTCAGCATCAATTTTTGATTTTTTTAAATGTTCATTTGTAGAAGATTCTAGATTTAAAGTTAGATTTAAAGTTACTGCATCATTTAGATCCTGAGGTTCAGCTAAATTGCACAGATTTTTGTTTTTAATATCAATATTTCCTTCAGATGTGACTTTGAAACTAACTCTTGGCTCGCCTAATATGACGTCCGAATACGTCGATACTCATCTTGACAATGACTGAAGTGCACAATGAGTGTTGTTTAATATATGATTCTGGCCTCGCGCAATTCTTCGATTATCGATATAATTTCGTTTGTGTGACTTGGATTACCAGCAGCTTGAGATGCTAACAGCAAACGCAGGCCGACAAGCATCCTTAAATTGTTTATTAGCTGATTTAATGTCATTCTGAATGAACCTGAATGCGTTGAAAGAATGGTATACTTGAAAACTAGTATGTGGACTACTAAAGGATTGCGTGTGAGCACGAGCATTAGGACTGCCTTCACATCGGGGTATATACATATCTCGGAAACTATTCACTGGACCATTTTTTGCTAAAAATCTTTTTTAAAGCCAAAAGGTCAAGCTTTCTTTTAAAGCAATTTAAAAAATAATGAAAATACCCTAAATTTCTAAAAAAGTTAAATGAACAATTAAATTGTTTAAAAAATTGTTTTTTTTTGTCGTTTTTTTTTCGTCAATAAAATAGAATAAAAGAGTTAAAAATAAACTTTCGAAAACCCTCATAAAAAATTCAAATCGCTCAAATAGAAAAAAAGTTACAAGCTTCTGAAAATACCCGTGCAGGCGCTGGGGTTGAAAATGTCACCCCCATCACTTGGAGAGGAATGGTTTTTGTGGTCTATAAATTTATCGATTAAGTACTGTTAGGTAGGTGAACATAATATTTCCAATTTCCAATTTCTATCATCTTTTTTCATACAAATAATTACCAATGAACAATTCGAATATCTACCATGACTTTTTAAACAATTTTTCGTTGCTTAAATAAATGTAACTTATTTAAACAATTATTTATTCCCAAAAAATGTAAAAAAATAATCGCTTTTTCTGAATTAAATATAATAGTAGGTTATTGCTTGGAATAGTAAATTAAAAAAAAAATTATGAAATTATTTAAACAATTAATTATCGTTTATTTTCAAAATTTCTAAAAATTGAGCCAGAGATGTCACCTTTTTTCTCAAATTGTTATCTTATGCTACTTTTTGTTGAATAATTACATAATTTTGATACATTTCTTCTCACGTTTAACAAATTTATATTTGGTTAAAATATTTTTATTGGCTCAAGCAGTTTCCTTTCAATAACTTTAAAAAAATAATATAAAATAGAATACATACAATTATTTTTCTGACAGTATAGTGTATAGAATGAATATAAAAACTATTTTTTAATTGTTTAAAAAAGTATAATTTCTTTAAACGCTTACCTCCATTTTTAAAAGGTCTTCAAAGCTGCAAATTTGAAACAAATTCAACGCTACATGTATGAATTACAGAAATAATTAGAAAACAGTCTTATAAATAATCGTATAAAACTAAAACGCAAATCAGCAACACGTTTTAATATTTATGACGAGTATGCAAATGTAAAAAACAATCTGTCACAAGATTTGTAGTGCTTTTTTTAAACATATTTGGGGAATGATAATCTTTTATTCTATTCACACTGCCGTTTTGGGAAGGAACAAAGAAAATTTCAAAATTGACTTGTATTACGCTTTTTATTATTCAAATGTTTATAAATAAATTGTACTAATTGTACAAAGTTGGCTAAAGTAATGTTTTAAATATTTTAATTATTATAAATTACGTAAAATACAGCACTTCGTCCTCAAAAATGTTGTTCAAAGAAAATGTTAAAACTTGAATCATAATTTTTATCAGTGAATTATATTTTATTATGAGTTTTATGATTTATTTCATAGTATGCCAACAAATATGTAAACCATCCATACTCAATTTGAAGCAAATTTAAAAAAAAAAATTAATTGTTTAATCGATGACATAAAGCTTATAGTAGAATTTACTACTCCTCAAAATCATTCAATATTAGGTTTAATTCATAAAATATGATTTTAAAAATATTTTTGGGAAAATAGAATTGTTTAAACAAATTCAGTTTGTTAAAAAACTTTAAAATGGTTAATATATTCTTTCTATACACTATAAAATCAGAAAAATAATTGTATGTGTCCCATTTTATATTATTTTTTAAAATTTTTCGAAAGAAAACAGCTTAAGGGTGTTGGTTACATCCGACTTGCAATTTTCATTTTATAGGTACGGCACTGACTCAATATATAATTTTTCTCAAGTATTTGAGAACGAAAGAAAGAAAACTTGTCAAATATCCGGGGTGGGCATTAAGTGAGCCCTAAATGAGCCCTAAATTATTCTGCAAAGAAATATTTTGTAAGTAGTTTTTTTCTATGTGTAGTCCTGCTAGCTTAACATTAAGCTAGCATGACTACCGCTTTTTTTGTTTAAATGCAGAGCATTAAATTTGGCAATAGGGCATTTAATGAGCCCTAAATGAGCCTAAATTCCCTATAGGTTTTGAGTCCATTTGTGCAATGTGGTCCTGCCAGCTTAACGGACCTAGTTAATGAATGATGAGAGCGATATTTATTGCAGAAGACAGTTTTGCAACTATTTAAACAGTTAATAATAATCATTCACTTGCGCCTTTTGATAGGAAAGGTGGATGACAAGTAATATCATGGTTTGAATAATTGCGAACTGTCTTTCACAAAAAGTATCACTCTTAACATTCATTACCTGCGACATTAATTTGAGACAAAAATTACTTTTGCGAATGATGAAAAACTTGTTTGAACAAATGAAAATTATTATTGAAACAATGCCCAAATGTATGAAAAAAAAAAAAAAATATTAGGACTTTCTGTCCCGATATTAGTTTCGTCGGCGTCAGTGCGCACGCGCCGGAAAGAAACGCTATATACGCATGAGGGGGGTGGGGGGGATTATGGTTTGTCACACAATTAGTATATTGCTCAATATATTACAGCTTAACAACAGCCCCCCCCCCTGTTTTGAATTGTTTTATGTTTTTAAAACAGTTTTATGGGGGGGGGGGGTACAAAAAAGGGCCGCTTACCTAAAAGATGCCAGGGCCGCTTTGATGTCCCAATTCGTCTCTGGGTGCCCCTAGTTTTCGTATACGGTGTGTTCGCCCCTGAATAAAGTCAAGGAAAATTTATTTCTGTTAATTTTTACATGAAAATAAGAATTTTTTTAAATGAAGAGACCTTTACCGAGAGTCTCTATATTCTTGCGAGTATATATGTCGTAGTCATTCGGCCGAATACGGCATTAGACGTATTTAGACCTGGGCAATAAGACGAATTTCATTTTAAATCAATAACTATTATACATTTACTAGAAATCAGAAAAATTCTATATCTTTTGTTCCATGCATTATAAAAATGAAGGAATTGTGGAAAATTGAGAAATCTTGTTAAAATACATGATGAATCGTCAACCAAATAAACTGGTTTTTAACAAAGCAGTTCAACTCTTCACCAAGTAGTTGAATTTTTAACAAAAAAAGATGAATTCTCGACGAAAAATGTAATAATAATTAATTTTGAAGCAAACCGTTGCATTTTAAAACCAAAAAAATGAAATTTCTAGCAAAAGAGTTGATTTTTCTATAAAATAGACGATTTTTCAACCAATTAGTTGATTTTTCAATTAAAAATATGAATTTTCGACCAATAAGAATAATTTTCTACCAGTATAATATTGATGGCTTTGTAAACTAGAAACAATGCTATAATATTTGTTTATTCAAATTTTCACACTGAAAAAAATAGATTATCAAAATAAACATGTAATTCATTATTTTAAATTATACTTCGAAGAATATTTATACATAAAATAGAATTGGAAAAAATGTACTTCTTAGACAAAAACATTACTTGGGATTTATTGTTGAAGTGGGAGGTGACAGTCAGTAATTAGACACAGCTAATCTTTGTTGCTCCTTGTTATATTTGTTGAGGGAGTCTAATTTTTACTTGCAAATTAACAATTTTCAAGGAAAATTCAACTATTCAATTTTTGTTTGAAAGTTTATCTTTTTTATTTTACGGTTAAAAATTGATCCATTTTATTAAAAATTCTTCTTTCTTATTTTCGAAAATTAATGCTTTTGAATACTACAATTATCTGACGTCGGATAATTTTCATCCGTCTCCCGATAAAAATGATCGGTCGTCGGATAATTGTAGCTTTCATTTGTTTGCAACGGTTTTATCAAACTTCAGATAAATATCTCTAACGTGCAGTTCTTAATATGAAAATGTGCAGTTCTAAATTTTTACCACAACACACTATTAGGACAATTTTTGGATAAATATAACCACCCTCTCAGCAATGAAATGATTTCAGCCTTATCTAAAGGACATAATTTTGCAGTAGCTCCCTCCAAAATCCTGAAAGAAGAAATCATCAGTAATTTGGAATCCACAATATACATATAGCCTCCCACCCGAAAAACTGAATGACATACGGCGTAGGACGGTCAACATATTACGACAAGCCCAACTTCCCTCCCCAAACTTGAGAAAACAAGAAAAAGGAGCAATTAAAAAAATCAACCAGAGTGAAGATATCATGATATTACCCCCGGATAAAGGCAACGCAACAGTAATAATGAATAGAGAGGACTATAGCAAGAAAATCATGGACCGTCTAACTGACGATACATATGAAAAACATAAAAAAGACCCCAAAAAACAATAGTCAGCAAAACAAAAACCTTCCTAAAAGACTTTAAACTTGACAGCCAAACAATACCTAGATTAATACCTACTAATCTCACAACTCCAAGCCTTTAAGGACTTCCGCAAATCCACAAAAAAAACATTCCACTCAGACCGATCGTCAGCGCAATAAAACCACCAACTCACAACCTAGCACGCTTTTTGGCCGAAGAACTGAATCCTTTCTCAAGAAACTCTGTCACGCACGTACAAAACTCTTTTGACTTCATCAAAAAGATACAACAGATTCACATTCTACCCAAGGACATCCCAGTGAGTTTCGACATAGTATCTCTCTTTACGAAAGTACCAATCTTTGATACAATCGATATTATTCAATCCTTTGAAAACTTTTCTTCCGATTACATACCGACGATAGAACACTGTCTTAATATTATTTACCTCTCGTTTAATAACCAATTCTCTTAACGAACTTCAGGAGCAGTAATGAGATATCCAATCTCACTTGTAATAGCCAACATCTTAATGAAAAATCTAGAAACTAAAATCTTTAACAAATCCAAGCTCAAACCGGAATTTTTGTCCCGTTACGTTGACGACACTAATGTCATCTGGAGACATATACTAGATGAACCACACAAGTTTTTCGATTTCATTAATCATTTACACCCTAATATCCAGTTCACCATTGAAATTGAACAAAACAGAAATTTGCCTCTTTTGGACTTAGTAGTTCACAAAAGATCTGATAACACGTTAGGACACGAGGTTTACAGGAAACCCACCCATACAAACATATACTTACATTCTTCCTCCCACCACCACCCATCTCAAAAGCAATAGGTCATCAATTCCTTTGTATACCGAGCTGTCTTCATAACAGATAAAGATAACTTACAAAAGGAATTACAAAATTTTACCCAAATCGTAATACAAAACGAATACACAAACAAACAAATTGAGAACGCAATAATAAAATACACTCAAAGAAAAAGTAGTCAAACAACCCACTAAAGAAAGAGAGAGAAAAACGACCACCGTCCTACCCAACGTTCAAGGTATCACAGAACAAATAGGAAGAATTCTCAACAAACGGAACATGCAAACCATATATAAACCACTTTCGAAAATAGGCTAACTTCTGAACAGTCCTCAAGATAAAAAGGCAACTCTCAGTGATCCGCAAGTACATAAAATCCCTTGTTCTTGAGGCAAAGTCTATACTGGAGACACCGGCAGGGCGGTGAGCCAACGTGTAAAGGAACATAAGGGTAAAGTCAGGCTAAAACATTCCACGCAATCACCACTAGCTGAGCATCATACTGAAACACGACATAGCATTTTATTTGACAAAACAACCGTCATCACAAAAACGTACAATATTTCGCCAAGAAAACATAGAGAGGGCAATCGAAATCTTAAAACAGCCTAATAACATCAATAGGGACAATGGATATAATACCAATCCGATTTGGCTCTTCGTCCTCCGGGACTTTTACATTCTCATCCAGAGAAGGTATTAGATTTGTGTAAAATTTGACCCCCCTTTTTTTTGTCAAATGTCCACGTTTTGAGACCTCCTGAACCCAAAAAACAGGTTTTTACGAATGTGTCTGTATGTATGTATGTATGTATGTCTGTCTGTGAGCACGATAATTCATCATTACAATTCATAATATGCATTGGTATTGAATCCTATCAAAAATAAAAATTATTCTCTTACTAAACATTTTATTGCATCTTGCGTCGTTTTTCCATGAATGTTATTTGTTCATTTGCAAAGTTAATTTTATAATTTCAACAAAAAATCCGCATCCTAGCGTAATGTGGCTTATAGTGAATTTTTAGATATAACTCAGACGACAAATTTTGCGAAATAAAATTTTATTTTATCTTGTGTCGTTTTCCACAAATTTAATTTATTTTTTTGATTTCAATATAATTTTTTACGCTTTAAACAAAAACTGTGTTTATAATCAAAGGATTATTAATCGAAAATTTGTAGCGTCTTCTTTGGGTGAACATCTTTTGGTAATTCATTTTTTTTGTAGCTTTTATCGTTTTTCCAAAAATTTAATTTTTTACTGTTCAATGTTATTTTTTACGATCTAAACAAAAACTACGCGTTCTATAAAAAAATTATTTATAGAAAATTTGTAATGTCTTCTTGGGTGAAACATTTTTTTCAATTAATTTTTTTCGTAGCTTGTGTTGTTTTTCCAAAATTTCAAATTTTTCATTTTCAATGTCATTTTTTACGAAAAAAACAAAAACTACGCGTCTTATCAAAAAGTGATTCTCAACAAATTTGTAGATCTTTTTTGGGTGCATAGTTTTTGTCGACTTATCTTTCATCGCATCTTGCATAGTTTGACCGAAAAATAGATTTTTTTAAATATTCTTTTATGATCGTTAAAACCAGAACCGTTGGTTAAAACATACGATCGTCAAACATGTTTTCTTAGATTCATGGGGTTTCAAAACGTAAAGATTTCAAGAATTTCGCATAAAACTGATATCTTTCTATTATGATGAGAATGTAAAAAGGTAATTTCCAATGAAAAATAGTTGAATTTCCTTATTGGATTATATTAATTTAGTCTGGATTGAAGTTGGAAACGAGAAACATATTACAAGAGGGCAACCCATGGGACCTAAACAAATTTCTGAAATTTTGTTACACTTCACAATGCTAAAACTTAAAAAATGAGTAGCCAAAGTTTGAAAAAAAATGATGATTCAAATGTCTAGTTTGCGTGATTCCGGCGTGAAATCTACCTGCTGAAAAAGACTGACTGGGACATTGACTAATTATAGAAATCTTGATATCCATAAAACATTCACTTTTTATTATTATTTCTAATTACAAGTTATTTACATCATTTTCATCGGAAGTTGGATTACAGAAAATAATATATTATATATGAAGAATATAGAATATACATAGGAATATGTTATAATATAATTATTAGAATTAAAGTCCCTATTTAAAAAAATTGTGAAGGATTGGGGTGGGCACGGGGTTTTCACGGTATATTATATAATGTAGCATGATTAGGCGTTGGCTACCTACTGGAATTTCCTCGGTTTCCATTGAGTTTAATGGGTAAACCAATTTAGATCGCATGTTTATTCTCGCTCGGGGTCTTTTGCTTTTATTATACATATACAATCCAGCAAAAAACTTAGTATTTTCTAATATTGCAAAGACGTCACCATTGGATGTAAATATAACAATTTGTTCATTCAGTGGCACAGGTTCCAGCTTATTAGATAGTGTTCTCAATTTAACTGGTGTGTTGTTAGGAAAAGTGAATCTTCCAAATTGAAATATCCGTTGCTTATTCGTATAGGAATGAAGCCTAATGAATTCCATTTCTGCAAGTTGATATCCATATCCGGTATTAGAAGGCAGCATGGTAGGTGGAACAATTATCCTGGCAGGAGGAGACGTGGCAGGAGGAGATGTCGCAGGAGGATACCTGGCAGGAGAATACTTGGCAGGAGAAAACTCGGGTCTGAACCTCTTAGGAGGGGGAGAGCTGAGAGGGGAATGATTTAGATCAATAGGTACCCTATTAGGTAAAGGCTTGCTACTGATATCTGCAACAAGAAATAGAGGAGTAAATTTATTTAAAGTCAGTAAGGGAAGGCAGAATGTAATTTCGGAAAATTTATCGGACATGTCAAGAAAAGGACAAGAGTAAAATTAACGCGATTGGCATGAAACCTCTGCGCATAATATGCGGGAAAACAATGATGGACAAAGTCGGATAATTGTAGTTTTCAATTGTTTGCAACGTTTTTAGCCAACTTTAGATATGAGATTTACTGTGAGGTGACAAATCAGAAATGCAGTTGCCGCTTTCTTGTTTTGCACGACAGTGTTCTGGCATTCTCATAATTCAAGGCAGTATTCTGCCTTACTTTCTTGATTCGACAAATGCGATTCGCGATCACGTGCAAATGTCACCGATTTGACTCGAGCGCCAATGGGATGAGAAAATCGACAAGTCAGATCGAGCCAATTAAAAAGAATCGTCGTGGAAACGTGCTGATCTCGTATTCAGCTTGCGTATCAGACTCTACAAATGCATCCCACGTAGGAAGAGAGTCCGGACTCTCCTCTGTATTCAGGAGTTACCACTCTGAGCCGTACAGTTTCCGCAAAATATCTGTAAAGTAGGAAGCCGGAGGTTGGCTAGCAAGGAAGTGAGAGAGACAGCTCACAGAAAAGAAGGAAGGAATAAAACATGGCAAAGTTCCGAGTGAGGCGTTTGCGTTTTTCTCACTGTTTTCGGCGCGAGAGAACTATACGCGTCATGAATTTCAAATTCATGGCCGGAACATACTATATATATATATATATATGTATTGTAGGTTCACGCGAACCGATACCAACCGGTTCCTTTTAACCGCGAGACTTCGTGATACTGGGTGAGGTAATGGTCGAAAGATTCGAAAGAATCACCTTGAAAATCGCCTTTTTTAAATGGCACTTCTTCACTTTTGTGAAATATGAGCCTTGACACAAAACGTCTTCTTTTTGTGTCAAGGGTAAACCCGATTTTTCGCAATTACTTAACGCGTTTTCGTTTATTTCATATCATGACAAAGATTAAGGATGTTGCAATGCGTGCTCGTTAAAAAGAAAATTAAACTCGCAGATTTTCTGTTTCAAAAACAGAATTGCTACAGGTCAGTGAATTCCAGTAACATCAGGGAGTGACAGGGAAAACGTCTTTCTGGGTCGAAAATTCATATATTTTAGTAGAAATTGCATCCTTTTTGGTTAGAAATCACAACTGTTTGGTTTGAAATTAAAATCTTTTTTGCTTGAAAATTCAACTTCTCCCTATAGTTGAAAGTGGAACTACTTTGTTAAAAATCAATTATTGTCGTTGATGTTCCATCATTTTAGGTTGAAGATCTTTTTTTTGTTCTAAATTTAAGTATTTTGTTGAAAATTTCTGTTTGGTTGAAAATCAATTTTTTTCATCCTAAAATTTAACTGCTCAATATGTTGAAAACTTATCTTCTGCAATTGAAAATTCGTCTTTTATGGTAGAATATTAATCTTTTGTGTTGAAATCTTGTATTTTTGGTTGAAAATTAATTTTTTTTGTTGGAAATTAGTTTTTTTATGGAAAATTAATTTTTTACCGCAAATGTAACTGTATTCTATTTTAAGTTGAAAATTTATTTGTTTTAGGTGAAAATTCACGTATTTTGATGAAAATTCGCCTTTTTCAAGAGAAAATTAATTTCGTTACTTGAAACTTTATCTTTTTGGTTAACAATGCATTTCTTTGATTGAAAATTTAACTATTCTTTTGAAAATTCTTCCTTTCCTTTTTATTATTATTTATTATGCCATTAAGCGATTTCCCTTTCGGGGTAGGCATGAATTGCTCGGTTGAAGAGTAGTAGTGTGTGGATGGGTATATAGGTATAGGGTAGAAAGGTATACAGGTGTAAGTTATAGATATTTTAGATTGATCTAGAATTCTCGTGTTATTTATTTAAATGACACGTTCCTTCCGCAACACTGCTCCGACCCAGGTTGCTGATCAATCTCTCTAGCGATAACCCCACGTGAAGAGCCTCACAAAATTGTTATGTGTAGCTCTCAACTTGGGCCCATTAGTATCCAAGGTCTTTGTTTCAGGCGTCATTCACTCTACTCACATTCTTTTTATAAAGTAGAGGTGGGGGCCCCTCCAGACTTAGAATAACGGAACGGATACGTTTCAAGGCCAGTAGAATAAAAGAAAGTTGAATGTATTTGAATAAATTTGTTTCATGACTCAAGACTTTCTTAGCGTAAACATATTGAGTCTGACCCCCCCCCCCTAATCCTACTGTCAGCGTCCTCCGTTTGAGCGTTTCAAATATGGTCACTTTACTGATTACTCCAAATTATCGACATCCCCAGGAAACAACGGGAGAGGCATCTTTCAAGAAATTAGTCGACTGAACTTTGATTTTCCTCGGTAATATTTCGAAAAAACATGCTGGCACGCACGAAAGGGTCTTTTAAAATCTGTGGAATGATTTTCCGCACGGGTCCAAACATCCAACTGTCCAAACAGCAGACAAGAGATCTTTTAGTCTCTAAATTCCATGAACATAGAAATTAACGGGACGGAGCACAAAGTCCCATCTTAGGGCGAGCGGGTTGACTTGGTATATCGGGAGGGGTGAAGTTATTCCCACCCTATCGGGGGGCGCCAGGGATGACTCTGGATTGGCTAGTAGTACGCGCTTAAGCCCCCCCCCCTTGAGGAAGTAGGGAGCAGTGTCTCCAGGAGAGCATGCGTGGTGTGAGTCATGTCCCTTACTTACGCGTTGCCAGACCCCGCAGGTTTGTGCTCCGTCCTGTTAATTTCTATGTCCAAGCTAAATTCTGATTCTCATAGTGTAGATGTAGATTGTAGACAATGTAGACTGTAGCTTAGCCTCATGGCTGAATTTAGTACGGGGCCAGAGGGGCCATGGCCCCCACAAATGTGACTAGTCGGTAAATCGAAATCGCTGCGACATGCACACACTTCTACATCGGCTCCTACTTCAATGACCATCTTTTTTTTGGTTTTTTATTTTGTTTTTTTGTTTAGGAGGCATTAAGGAATTACAAAAGGCCCCCACATTTTAACCGGTCCTAGGGCCCCCACATCCCTAAATGCGGCCCTGCTTAGCCTGTAGCTAGGCGCCAAGTATTTTATTTAGATTTAGAATTCAGTTTAGACTTAGAGAGTCTTAGAGATTTGAACGATCCTTTAGATTAGAGTTTAGACACTTTAGACTCTTTAGAGTTTTGAGTTAAGAATCTTTAGATTATTCGAAACATCTTGCAACTGAAGAATTCTTTCGTCCAGTTCTTTAAATCTATCATTCTAGATCTTGAAACAGAATTTTCTCTAATACTGCTTTCGCAGTCGATGGTAATGTTACCTCAAACAGGTAGCTCGACCGAAAAAAAAAAATACAAAAAGCGGATATCGCCTTGCTCGAGCACATGGAGCGTATCTGATTTCAGACTATCCTGTTGCGTGCACGAAATTAGTGTTATATAAATGTATTAAAGGACATTTTAAAAAGTCCTAAAGGTTGTTTCTCCTTTTGCAATGTTGAAAGTCAACAGAATGAAAATACTTTTTTTCTCCTCGGCATCTTGGAGACAAAAGGATATCGCTCCCAAAAACTCGCAATCTTTTTTATATATATTTAAAACTTCATATTCAATGATCATACGCACTAGTCACTTCGAAGTTTAACCGATAGGATCGATAGGACTTTACAATAGCTATTCCCAAAAAACTCATCAATGATCGAAGAACGCCCAGTCTCCACGCCCACAAGTCAGTACAGCGTGGCTGGGAGGTGCTTCCGATGAAAGCATTGACACTCCTATCCACAAATAGGCGTGGCAATGGGGAGTAACTTACGCCCCATAAGGTACGCACCTTAATAACGCTCACCAGTAACTTCATACGAAAAATTCGTAATTACACCCACGCAACACGCACATTAGCCTCGCTCTCTTCATGAGTTGTAGACAACTTCTGAATTTGTCAAACTAATCAGGCGCAGATCCAGAGAAGTGTCCTGAGGGGTGGGGGGGCATCCGAAAATTGTATACACATGCTGTATATTTATATATATATATATATATATATATATATATATATATTATTTTACACATTCAATATTATTTTATATATTAAGCATGGAACAAAACCCTCCTTGAAAAATCATAGGAATCCTTAAATTCCTAAATCTTAGGGATTCTGAGAGGATTCCAAGAGGGATTTTCAGCAGGGTTACTTTGTTAGTCTTTGCAGGATTTTAATCTGCTACATTAACAATTAGGAGTCCCAGTGGAAGTGAAATACGTACGGTACAAATATTACGTCAGGTGAAGGAAAATCAACATTATAGAAAGAAATATTAGTTTTCCTTCTTGTATGCTGATAGTCTTCAACACCGCTGTTCGTGTGTCGTTGGCACCGCAGACTATACACTTCGCTCTTTGGAAATTTTTACCATGCGTTTTCAACCATCCTTGAAATTCATCCTCGTCCATCCATTCTCTAGAAAATTTTCTTTTCCTCTTTTGCCCTGCTCTTGATATTTTTGAACCCTTCTTCATTTTTCTAGGTCGTGTTTTTGGCTGTGTTAGTTTTTCACCACTACTGCCCGAATGCGACCTGCCCTCGTCTTCTGAACACGCTGAAGCCGTTTCAATTTCCGACATAATGATAATTTGTAATTTTCACCTCTTACCGCTTTTTAACCTCTGCGTCAAGAAAAATCCTATTTTATCGTCCAAAATTTAACTTGGTCATCTTTCAGATTCCAGATCCAGAAATTCACGCTGCAGAACTGCCATCATAAATTGGAACTGAAATTCGTTTTCAATTTGCCATAGACTTTCATTCCGCCTGTTTAAAGTGCGGTTCTCAGTCAACTTTACAACAATTTATAGTCAATTTCAAAAAGATATTGAAAATCTTTTACTTCGTTTTAAAAATATCCCAATATAGCTAATATTCTTGATTAATAATTATCTAGAACATTTTAAATTTGTGTCCAATTGAAAAGTAGATAATTTGTAAACCTTCTTGACATCTACTAGAAATCACGATTAAAATTTACAATTCTCTTAAAATCAAAAATTGCATTATCTTAAGAACAAAAATTGCATTATCTTAAAAACCTGTGTAATTGGCCACCTTTGTAACCTGGCCACCTGTCTAAGTTGGACTGGTTTTTACGGAACCGGAAAACTTGCTTTGACTTTTATAGGATCTTACTTTGATAAGTTGGCCACCTGTCTATCTTGTAACTTGGCCGCCTTTTACAAGATTTTCAAATATTCCAACCTGCCGCAGGTGGTCACTGAAATTTACACAGAGCGGTAATTCACAATTTTCAGACAGATATCTTTTGAAGATTAGAGATCAACTGACTTCAACCTCTCGAGTAGTCACTTTTACCCAGATAACAATACGTGCCGGCACGTGATCGGCCCGACGGGCTGGAGACCAACCTGTCTGCTAAATACACGTGTCAGGCCGGCAGAGACGGAAGGCGACCAGCCTGCTGTGAAAATTAGTGTTGTTTGGTTGAAAAATGTAGACAAAAAATTTATCCTTTTAGATTTAAAATTCACCTTTTTTGTTAAGACTTAAGCTGTCTTCTAAACATTCAATTATTTCGTCGAAAATGTAACTGTTTTTGGTTGAGATTAATCTTTTTTGTTTAAAATTCGATCACTTGGTTGCAAATTCATCTTTGTAAGATGCAAATTCAACAATTTGGTTAAAAATTTAATTATTTTATTGGAACTTAAATTTAAATTCGCTTGAAAATAGATAACTCAGTCAAATTTCCACCAGTTATCATTTTTAAAAAATGTTGTTGAAGCTTAAAAAATGAGAAAGTTAAAAATATTTTCGATTGTAGCGTCTTGATTTTTCGTTGTCATAAAAGAAGAATCACCAAGAAACGGGGTTTTGACCTTAAAATCAGATTTTTGAGGCATCTCTCGTGAAAATGATCTCTTTACTCTAAAAAATGAACCTTGAAAAATTAATTTTTTTGTCTTATAATTCTACTTTTAAAAATAAATTATTTCGTGATATTTGGAGGAAGAAATTTTTATTTAGTTTATGTGACTCCGGTGCATTAACGCGTTTTTATGCGACAGCGTAGAGTATCGTAATGTTGTACATTACGATACAGCACGGTTTTTTGGGTATACAGCATGTTATGGGGGTGTTTTCATACTTTAAACATCCAAGTATGGAAATCATCATTTCTAAGTAACTAAAGTCACTGGAGATTTTTTATTTTAATTCTAGGGTATTAAATCACTTTCAAGGAAAGGATAAGGAAAGGAAGCGTGCATAGCACGGATATTGTATATGTGCATTTACTTCAAGTGTTGTTTTATCATTCCGTGAATATTTAATCCGGAATATCGACATAGATTAATCATAGATTAATCACATAGACATAAATTAATCAGAAAACTTTTTGTGATTTTAGTCATTAAGAAATGTCAATATTCCGGATTAAATATTCAGGGGATGATAAAACAACCCTTGACATGCTGTACACCCAAAAAATCGTTAATCTTTCTAGATCTTAGATATGAATCTTTTGTTTCGGTAAAACTGATAGTCAAAATGTGAAACTTTTAACAAAATCTAACAAAGAGTTTAAGAGAAAAAAAACTTTCACTAGAATAAGCATTTCTTCTATTAAAATAAATGTAAAAATTGAAACTTTGACAATTTTTTGTTGAAAAACTGACCATTTTTCTTACTTTTTGCTTTCGCATTATTGCTTTGCAGGTTCGAAAATACAAAAAAATTAGATTTATAATTTTTCCCAAAAAGCCATTTACTGTACATTTGGTGCGGGGTCCTTTAGAAAAAAATTGGCAAAATATATAAGTGAGTTTTTTGACAAAATCCACGGATTTCGAAAGAAAGCGATAAAATCTACCAGAATCTGGAAAGGAATCTTGAGGATCTTAATTATGTCAAAAGTTATATAAGTTTAAAGAAGAAATTGGGAATTTTTTGAAAAGGAAAGCAAGAAATGCAAATACACATAACTTCGTAAAAAAATTTGTTGTCACAAATCGGAAAAATACGTGTCGCCTAATTTCCCATAAAAAACAACATATTTTGCCCCCGAGAGATTCTGCGACTTTAAGTATAGAACCTGCTTGATTTGAAATGGATTCGGTCGGGTAATTTCTTCAAACTCTTGAAATCATTTACAATCTTTTTTTATCTCTCGTAATCCTTTGAAATCGTTTGAAATGCCCAAAAACTTTTGTAAACCTTTTAAATATTTTGAAAGTCATTGGGATCCCATGAAATCCCTAAAAAGCTTTGGAAATATCGTAAAATCCCTTAAAATCTCATTTACGGTGAAAATATTTGAAACATTTTTGATACATTAAGCAAACTCCTTGGCATTCGGAGGAGGGCGTCTACAATTTCAAAAATTATCCTTACGTAATTAATGGCCGTTCTTTAAGCAGTTTCTGAAATTGTGATTACATGCGATTACAAGTGATTGTAAGTGATTGCAAGTAATTACAACCATGATTGCAAAACATATGTACTCTTTGATAAATTATTGAGTTAGGAGAGTAATTTTTTGCAATATCATATTTGTTTCCAAAGTAGTTGTTTGATTGTGCCTTTGTGGCGACGTTGAGTAGCTTCTGAGCGAACAAAGCCTGAGTGTAACACTTTGCTAATTGTTCAGCGTGTTTCGGGTTCCTAATGGAGAAGTTAGGGTGTAATGATGGCCGACATAATTTGACGCCCAAAACGAGGGTTGAGGGCGAGTTCGATTCTCCCTCGATATATAGTTCATGGACCTTCTTCAGTATATGATAAGAAATTTTCGATACTTGACTTATCTCAACATTATTACAACTCAATGTCACACAAAATTAACTTTTCTCGCAAAATGATTTGTAGTTTTCCACTTCTCACTCAACCGAAATTTTTCTTAATTACTGGATTTATTACAACACCTATTGATAGTTTAGATGAAAACCTTACGGGCCATTCAAAAACTACGTCACACTATTGGGATCTGAAATCATTAAGTCACATCGTCACGTGATAGGTAATATAGAGGCAACAACGGGGTCACTTTACTTCTAATACATGCGATGCGAAGGGTTTTTAATTTATTTTGAAATTATTTCGAAGAACTGGGAGTCAGTATCTGCAAAAGAGGGAAGTGAGGGGAGGGCATTAGTTTTGAAAGACTTGACTAACGTCTTAGTAGGCTACGAAACCCTTTTTGTAGGCGCAAAGGTGGAAGTATGGGTGGGAAAGTGAGGGAGGTGGAAGTATGGGTGGGAAAGTGAGGGAGGGAAGTGAGGGGAGGGCATTAGTTTTGAAAGACTTGACTAACGTCTTAGTAGGCTACGAAACCCTTTTTGTAGGTGCAAAGGTGGAAGTATGAGTAGGGAAGTGAGGGGAGGGCATGGAGATTTGAAAGACTTGACTAACGTCTTAGTAGGCTACGAAACCCTTTTTTGTAGGCGCAAGGCGCCTGCTTTAACTAATTTGAAAAAAATATCAGAAATTTTAGAGTTGATCAAGTAGCATCAAGAAGACTATCTCGGATGTATGAACGCCTGTGCGTTGAAATGTGTGTGCGAGTGAGTGTGCGAGAAATTGACGTATGCCATAAAGCTTTGCCTCGCATGAATCTGTGTTCATGAAAATATTAAAAAAAAAAAACAACAAAAAAACAGGTTTCCACCAGCAGCATCCGGACCACTCGACAAAGAATGGATCATCATGAGTAGCCGAACAAGTTTAGGCTCTGACATGTTCAGCCCTGCGGCATGAATTGTTGTCGTTGCCCCTAGATTTAGAAACCTAGCTGTGCATTAACAATACGAGAATGCCTCAAATCGTGCCTCTTTCAATTAATCGTTTTAGTTATTATTTATTCTGTTTGCCTCATTTTACAATGACTATACTAGTACACTTTTATTACCGGCGCGATTAATACCCTTAATCCAAACCGGATTCTCTTCCAATCTTCCAACAGATATTTTACATTTGAAATGGACCATCCCGCCTTTCATCATCCTTTCATATTACTCGACTTGGCATTGTCACCTTAGATGCTTCCACTTAGTAGCTTTTTATTAGTAAATGTAAATATTGCTTACTTGGGATGATTTTTTTTTATAGGTACCAATATCGAAATGAAGAAGTTAAAGTATTGAATAAATTAAAAAATTAAATAGTTGAGATATTTAGAATTCCCGACGTTTTGAATTGTCCAAATGAAAAGGTGCTATCTCGGCATAGCCAAATAGAAAGGTTCCCTTCTCCAGATGGCGCTCAGGTTCCCTATACTATTTATATGGGGTTTTCAAGCTTCCATACTTCACCATCCGAGATGGCTCCTTTTTATTTTGTCCTTCCGAGATAGCACCTTTTCATTTGGATACGTCGACATCTCTCTCCTAGTGCACGATCAAAATGTCCACTCTGGTCGCTTAAACGATTGTTGAGTCGCTAGTTTAGTACATTATTTAGAATTATTTGTAAATCACTTGAATGCCTTTACATTCTTTTGAGTTCTTTGATTTTCCTGAATTCCTTGAACTCTTCTGAATTCTTCTATATTTATCTGAACTCCATGCATTTTTTAAAGTCCTAGAATTCCAAGAATTTACGGAATTCCACGGAGTTCAGAGAGCTCAAAGAATCCAGGGAATTTTAAGGAGTTTAACCAAATGCAATGTTAATTCAAATGAATTCAAGTGAATTCTAAGTAATTCAAATAAATATACAAAGCCGGAGAGTATTAATTGAGGAGCTCATAAAAAAAACTTGAATTCCTCTGAATTCTTTGGATTCTGTTGAATTCTTTTGAATTGAATGAAATACTTCTATACTCCTCAGAATTGTTTTTAATTATTTTAACTTTCTTGAAATATTCGGAATTCTCTGAATGCCCAAATTCCCAGAATTCTCTGAATTATATTAATTCTATGAATTCTATTAATTCTATGAATTCTATCAATTCTCGGAATTCTTCGAATTCATGGTATTCTTTGAATTCATGGAATTTTTTGAATTGCTTGATTCTTTGAAATCATGGAACTCTTTGAATTGCTTGATTCTTTGAATTCCTTGAATTCCTTGAATTATTTGAATTCCTTGAATTCTTTGAATTCCTTGAATTCTTTGAATTCCTTGAATTCTTTGAATTCCTTGAATTCTTTGAGTACGAGGGCTGCCGTGCTGGTTTTGAGTCCGAAAGGGACTACTCGAAACTCGTAACTCCGCCCTCGATACTGGAAGGCCGTGTATTGTCTTGATTCGGGATGTAGAGGCACCTGTAGTCCGGGGAAGTGAGGTCGAAAAATCGATCAAACATCAAATGTTTCCCACATGGAATTTTATGTTCCTAATCGGAATTATATCAACCCACAATCACTCACCTGGATTCTCGAATAAATTCCGCTGGAGCTTTCGACGCAGCTTGCAAGCAAATTTTGAAGCACGTAAAATTGAAGGTATTTGTGCTTATATCTTCGTAGCATGAACTCGTACAAAAAAACCATAGCAATCAAAATTGTAGGAAACGTTAGGCCCTATAAGTTGATGAAAGTCAATTTTTGAAGAAAAAAAATTTTCAACCCTCAATTTTCCAATAATTGTTAAAAAATCGAAAATTTGTTTTTTAAGCTGTAAGTATAGAAAAAATAACGCTATTTAGGTAATAATGTGGGGAAAGATAGAGTATTCACTTCTGCAAAACGTAATGTATTCAAATTTGGAAAATTCAAAATAGCGGCCGCGCAACCTGACGACGCGTTTTTTTCCAATTGCCGTTCATTTTATGATAATTGATAATTTTGAGATACGGTTTGTTGCAATCGGCAGAAGAAAAGTTACATTTTGATAAGCCATAAGGAAAAAAATTTTCAAAATTTTTTTTCGTCCTTTTTTTCACTTTACTGAAAACTAAAAATTTTTTTTTATGTTTTTTCGAAATTTGGCGGTGAAAAAGTAATTTAAACTTTCTGTTTCAATTTTTCGTAAGTACGTCTCTGAACAAAACACATTTAAAAAAAAATTGTAATGCGATCTTTAGAAGCCGAGATAACGAAAGACAAAGTTCGGAAAGTACTGACAATATACGATTAGGAATGTTCAGATTGTGATTGATTTGTTACATTGCTAAATCCAAACTGTAACTAGATTCATTTTTGTATTATTTTTTTTTCGTTCGATACCTGTGAAATAGAAAGGTATTCCGAGCGCGCACAACGAAATTATCGTTGGGTAGCGGCCGAGCGCAGTGGTGGGGGAAGCCTCGCTCTCGCCGCCAAGCCGGGCGTCGCATCTGCCCTTCATACACTAACACACACTTATTTCTCTTTAACCTGTGAGGGGCGCTGTTACCTGCATTGGCGAAACTATATTCAAAAACCTATAGTTTTGGCAGCAGGACAGCTGCTTTGCTCACTTTTAGCATTAGCTTAGTCGACGCTACATCGTGGAGTTTGATACATCTTTTGCATAAATCAGTGTGAATTACATTTTAAAATACTCAGTGAATCAAACTACTGAAACCGAAAAGGTTATTACAACAACAATTATTTTATACTTAAATTAAACGTAAATTAAAATCCATCTAATGTTTATTTATTCGTTTTATACGAGTAATAAGGTTGAAATTTCGGAAATTCATTTCTATGGTATCTTAATTTGAATGGCTGTTGAGAATAACGTGAATTTTTTTTATAGAATGTTGTACATTTGTTATTCATGAAATGAAATAATGTTTTCTTGTGTTTTCGCAGTTGCTAGCTAGAGCATAATTTTTGAACGAGCAGTCGTGTACTCCGGAAAAGGACGATAGTGAAAGCGACGAAGAAATTATAGAACCGCGTCAATTACGATCAAAGAGAGCGAGCATTCAATGAGAAATATATTGCAATTGTTGAATTATCAACTCAGTTCACTTGAGTACACACATTGAAAATATATGTAAATACGCATTATATATATAAGTTTTTGGACGTGAAAATAAATGTTTGTATGTAAATTATGTAAAATATGGTAAATAAATTGATTAAAAACAATAAATATATGACTAAAATCAAAGATCATTATAATAAAATAAATAAAATACGCAAAAGCTCCATCCAACTGTGCATAGGGGCTCACCCCCCACCACTGCGCCCGGCCGCTACCCAACGATAATTTCGTTGTGCGCGCTCGGAATACCTTTCTATTTCCACCAGTTTGTACCAAGAATGATGTCAAAATTAAGTTTTGGAACTACTAGAAAAATTGAATTGATTTCCTGACTTCCGATATTCATTTTGAGTAAAACTTTTTTTCAACCGAATAAGGTTTTCCGTTAAAAGCACCGTATAAAGTTATATTACTGACCGGTAATTCCTTAACTATATTTCTATTTAAATTCTCAAGCTTTTCTTCTGAGATACAATCTACTTGGGCTCCTGTGTCAATAATTGCTTCGCTGCTATCGTCCGCGGCTTGAATTGATATCAAAGGACATTTGTATTTACATATTTTGAATGCGCGTAATTTACTTTCACTTATCTGGCCTTCAACGTCATGTGCTAGGTCTTCAATAATGCTACCTACCCATCGACATATAATTGGACCCACATTACTGTCGACACTCAGTTTCAATTTCCGCGATCTAATATTTCTTCTATTTCATCCCTATCGCTATCATCTCTATAACTAGCATCCCTACTGTCGTCTCTACTATCATCCCTGTTATCCCAGTTTCTTACATTCTCATCTATGTCTTTTCTCATCGCAGCAACTCTTTTATTATATTCTCTTGATTTTTCCCACCTATCATTTTGCTAACTTTTATTTTCATCGCGTCGCTTGTCTTTGTTTTCTCCATACCTGTTTCCTCTCATCTCTCTGTCCCTATTTTCCTTTCTCCAATCTTCTCTCTCTTTCCAATCTCTGCCTATTCCGAGATATTTCCTATCTATGTTATCTGTTCTAGATCTATATGTATCCTTATTATCACCTATTCGTTTATAATCACTGATTCCTCTATACCAATCTTTTTTTCCTCATTTCTATAATTATTATACCCCTTTGATCGTTCATCTCTCTCATACGCATTTTTACCCCACCTATTTTTTTCCTGCCACGAATTCTGCTTTCGGTTTTGACTTCTATCATCTCTTTCCGTACTATCTGACCATGCTATTGTTTTTATAACTTTGTCTGTATTACCTAACTCAACTGCGGCTAAATTGTCTTGAATTCGTCTTGGTAGCTGTCTAATTATCCTGTAATTTCGCATGTATTCTGAAAGAGGGGGGTCAAGGTACTTTGCCTGTCGCACTTGATCATGAAAATAGCTGACTAACGTGCCATCTTGCCTCATATAAATTTTATTTCTCTATGCATTTCCCCTCTCTGCTCTCGATTCCAGAGCATAAAATTCTTAAAAATTTTAATATAAAATCCTCATAGTTTTCAAAGCTGCTATTAGTAGCATAAAACCATGATTTTGCTCTCTCCTTTAAAGATGCTTTGATTATCATAGGTTCACACTCTGTTGGTATATTTTTCATCTGCAAATATTGATCTAAATCGTCTAAGAATTCTATCGGATTGTCTTTATATTCATCGTGGAATCTAGGAATCTCAATATCAATTTTAATTCTCTGATTTTGAGTCGTTAACTTTTGTCACGTCATGTTATTTTGTGAACTCGTGAAAGTTTCTGTTATTGTCTGAATGAGTCGATTGAGAAGGTCATCATTATCCTGATTCCGCCTAAGATTTACATTAATTTCTTCTCTTATTATATCATTCGTTCCTTCTCTCTCATTATTTTGTTCGTTCTTATTTCCTAAGTTCCCTGTCTCATTGCCTTGTCTTCGTTGTTGATTTTCTCGACCATCGTTTAGCATTAAATGTACTTTGGGCGCCAATTAAAGTGATTGATTTTGCCTACCGGGCGGAGATCGAGGTAGTGACATTTTTATTTTCTTCCAAAATAAGAAACGAACATTCACGAAAATGTAATTAATCAAGGATTGCAGGTTTATTATAAAAGATATCAGGAATTTTGCAAATACAGTTCGATGATCAAAGGATTATCAGAAAACTCTCGGACTATTTCTTTTCTATTTCGCAAAATTCTCATACATTCGAATTCTGACTCACAATCTTGAAGTATTGCACATAGGTTACTTCAAAAATCCGATTCAGCAAGTTTAATCACTCGATCTGATTCTACACAATTCTAAACAACCCTGACTTAAAAAAAATTCTCTGACTTAAAAAAAATTC
Organism: Andricus grossulariae; assembly: GCA_011634705.1. Lineage (NCBI taxonomy): Eukaryota > Metazoa > Arthropoda > Insecta > Hymenoptera > Cynipidae > Andricus > Andricus grossulariae. Next base: position 130,356,040 of record JAABKJ010075445.1, on the reverse strand, counting down.
CCTGACTTAAAAAAAATTCCATGACATTTCCAGGTTTTTTCAGGTTAATATAAATTTCCTGATATTTCCAGGTTACAAATGAGGAAACATTATTATTAAATATTATATTCCAAACAAAATTTTGAACACGATCTCGAAAAAATTCCCTGACTTAAAAAAAATTCTGACTAAAAAAAATTCCCTGACTTAAAAAAAATTCTCTGACTTAAAAAAAATTCCCTGACTTAAAAAAAATTCCATGACATTTCCAGGTTTTGCCAGGTATATAAAAATTCCCTGAAAATCCCATGTTACAAATGAAGAAACATTATTTAATATTATATTCCAAACTAAAAAATTTTGAACACGTTCTCAAAAAAATGGCATGACTTAACAAAAAAAAATCTGTGACATAACCAGGTGTTTAGAGACCTGGAATAAATGTTGATATGTTTTCTATCATTGATGATGGGATGCGACTTGTCGTTCACCTAGAAACCATCAATGTACCTACTTATTTGCGGGCAAGAAACGAGAAACTCGGCCACCTGTTCCCATTGCTTTAATTACAAAATTGAAACCCTGCAACTTGAGAAACGCTATGCTTTCAAGTTCGCTCGTAAAATTGTAGCTTATGTACTCACTTTTACGACAGATAAACTTTATCACTAATTCAGCAACAACCTGCACAACTCACTATTCGAGGCACGTCACACGTTTGACGTCAAAAACCTCCCTTTCCGAACAAAAATACGTACACCTAGCCACGTCAGTTCTTAATCAGAAACTTTTTTTTTATCACTTACTATATCTATCCTTTGTTCACTTTAATGAAATGTCAACAATTTTGCATCAGTTATCCTAATTTGCGGGTCCTTTATGCTTCTGAAATGTTCAAAATTTTAGTAATAATTTCATATGCAAAATCTATTTTCTTTATATTTTTGAGTTTAGTCTTCAAGTTAGGAAAACAATCTACCATATGTGAAGTGAGAAAATAATTGTTTAAAACCTGGAGTGTAAAAAAACCTGACCTACAAAGGTCATCAAGAGCATAATAAGGTGTCAAGTATCTCATCTCACGTTTTCAGAAAACAATTGTAAAACAATCCTTTCCTGAAATATCATATATCATATTCTTCTTCTCCACAAAACTACCTTTTAAAATAACATCACTCTTGTTCATAAAATAATCTAAAAACAATCATGCACTCTGATGAATGGACATATTGTAATAAATATGGCCCGATTATCAAAAATCGGTATAAATTTTTCTCTCGATTTGCATAAACGTGTGAAGATAGAGGCTATCAGTTTGAGAAAGAATACGAGGTGAAATTACGTGAGAGGTGAAAAAGAGGGGAACCAATGATATTTTTTCACGTGTATCATTGAATGACGAAATGCGAGAATGATTCGCGTTCACCGGACGCGCGGGAGTTTAGGTAACGATACGCCAACGCATCCGTATTGATAAGCGCCGGAGTGAATACTGACTGTAGTGGAATACCGGCGTCGCGACGCGGTCATGCCCCCTTCCACTTTTCTATATACTTGATTCCCTTCCCTGCCTCAACTTTCCTTCCTTCCTACCTATCAACCTATCTTCCGAGTTCCATATCAACTCTTTCATTCTTCATATGCACAGAAAAAATATAAGTGTATTTTTGTCGCGGGTAATTTTCAAGTACATAGAGTTTAATTTTTTCGCATCGAAACAAAACAAAGTTTAATAGAGTGGACATTAGGTTGGTCCAAAAAAATTTGTTTTTTTGAAGAAAAAAAAATGATATTTAGGGGTGCTGCAAGCCCCATGAAGTTTGACATGCATTTCCCATAAGAAAAAAAGACGTTTTTGTCAATCTCATTCAGAATCCTCAATATTATCTCAATCGAGTTGAAACTCAACATTTCTCTTCACAATAAGCCACTCTCTAAATTTGAATTAGTAGAAATTTTACTAATTCATTCAGTACACTTAATTTTAATTGATGAATCAGTTATTTATTTTATCCGAATAATTATTCTGGTAAATCAAATATTCAGCAATTTGGTTGAAAGAAATGTTTTTTTTTTCAATGTAGAAATTGAAGGAGGCTATTCCAAAGAAATATTTGATTTTTCAAATATAACAAAAAAATTACTTTGAAACAATAAAACTTGTATCAAAGAGCGGTGCGTCCCCAAAAACGCCGGACTCGACGCAGAGAAATATGCGTGACTCTGGTATTATTTGATGGGATGAAAAAAGCAATTTTAAGCTATAACTTAGCTTCGTCAAACTGTTAAAGGTGAATCTTGAAAGAAGCAACCACCTCAGCAAAAAACCTTTGTCAATGTTACGGCGTGTCCTCATAAACGAAAATATTGACACACAATGAGTTGCATAATTTTTTTATATGGTAATGCAAATAGCAAGTACAAATTTGCTTTCGAAATATTACTTACCTCAATTGAATAATGAAAAGAATAGGCGAAAGAAAGTAATTACTTGAAAAGAAAGTTACAAAACATGGATTTTGTCCCACTTCTGAACCGAACTCGATCATGATCTTCTAGAGAAACATGACTTATGTAATAATAGTTAGTTCAGGCCCATGAAACGCATTTCCAAAATTTGGGAATAACACTATCACTGTAAGAGATCTTTCAGGTATCTAAAATATAACTCATTTTATTTCGAACAAGATTTAGGAATTGAAATTTTATATTTATTTATATAATCATTGGATTATAATCGCACAACTCTTTTTATATTAATGAAAAGACCACACATATTTTGCATTGAATTCTGGCTGAAATTGTAAGATAGTATAGTTCAAAACCTCTTGATCAAAAACTCACAGTGGGCAATAGTTCCAAAAATCAAACGTTCCGAGATAGGACAGGTTAAACGTAAAGAATATGACTACAAGCGAATCTAATGTCCCGCTCGCAATTGGATGATCAAGTGCAGATATTTGAATAAAATGTGATCAGCACAGTCACTGATAACACTGGGAACACTGGAAAGACCAGTCCAGATAATAAGGTCAACAAAATAGCACTGTCTGGTAATCCTCAGAGCAATTAATTCGTATATTCCAAATGAGTAGGAATCCTCATTTTGTTTCTTCTACTCTTTTTCTCTAAGGGGGCGATTTATGAAGCCAAGAAATTCTAATGGGTGTTTACCCAGTGGCTAACCACAAATCTCAATATAATCATAAGAATATTTATTGAATAATTAAAAGACAAAAGACAAAATTATCCTAGGATTACCCTATTCTGTAAGTATAATCGAAATTTTATGACCTGACAATCAGGTAATAAGGCTTAATCTGGCACGGTGCTGTCCGAGCACGTCTACAGACTATGAGCTGGGCCACGGAAGCCTCGGCTCTCAGGTATGCGCTTTTGCGAAAGGCAAGGGGGAAACGAGGGAGAGCGTCTCAGAGCTGACTCGACCTTCAATTTTCAAAGTATTATTTCCGTTGGACGGACTCTCTCAATTTTCAATCTCCTAATGAGAGCAATATTTTTCCGTTCTCGCTCTCTTTCGTGAACAATCACTTTCGCGGCCTGGTAGCGGAGTTGACTCCTCTACCTCCCTGTAAGTGGCTTGAGACACGAATGATTGCTTGTAAATTATGTCATTTAGTCTTGTTGACAACTTGCCCCTGTAGACAAGTGCAAGTTCTCGAAAACGTAAATGAAATGAGAGAATTATTTAATTTAGTTACATTGACAACTTGTCCCGGTAGACCAGTACAAGTTCTCGAAAACGTGAATAAAAATAAGTCCCAGAGAAAATATTCCTTTTAAGAGATACAATTTCAAAGAAGAGATGCTTTTAAGAAGCCTTAGTGGATCTCTGCCACTGAATTTCACTTTTAAATTCACAAAGCTGAAATGGACCACTGTCATTTTAAAATCTCCCAATGAGCTCTAAAATGCTCAGAAAAATTCTAAGTTTCACTCTCAAAACTTTCAAATCGCACTTTCAGACAAAATTGCCCTTTAAGGAAGAGGTTCTGAACAATTAGAGTGCTTATTCGTAATGGGATGGTAGTCGCTTTCTTAACGGTAACGGAACAATAGCCTAAAATTCGTAGAACCCATCGATTTGGCGTTGTAGGAGTTGCTGCAGTGTATTTGCACAACTCCTACAGTGATACCGTCAACATTTTCCAGCTCTCAGGACGTACCATGTTTTCCGTGTTCTAAATATCTTTCCTTGAATGTCTATCAAATTACAGAATATGATTCCGGTAAAAATTCAGAATGATTCGGGCGAGAGAAGGATGGTGGATAAAGTGACCATATTTGAAACGCTGAAATGCAGGACAGTAGGCTCAAGGAGGGGGGGGGGGTCAGATTCAATATTTACACTAAGAAAGTCTTGAGTCATGAAACACATTTATTCAAATATATGTATATTACTCGCAATGTTGAAATCTCAAATTTGATTGGTCGAGAACCTAGAGAGAAACTCAGAAGCCTCGAAATAGAAAAAAAATTCTTTTGCGAGGCGTTTGGAAAAAAATCGTCTTTTACAGGACGTTTTGCGGGTCATTTACCTTCGCAGGACACATTAGTCAAATGCAGGCTAGGTCAACTCCCATGGGCAAAAACGGCAGTCACGAACTAGGGCGCGTGGTCCGAGAGGCATTAAGGGGTACAGAAATAGTTGACTGCCCGACACAGATAGCGTTAGCTCAGTTCTGAATTCGGTTGCGGGGTACAGAGGGAGTAATGGCAATATTGTTTGACAGCGTCCCAAACAGTGTTGTTATTGATTATTGAAAAATGGATCAATTGGATAGAAAAAAATGTGTTGTTCTAAATTGCAATAGCAAAAAAATATCCGAAAGAGAGGTTATTGGCCATAAGTTTCCGGCGAATCGCTCAGTAGGATTGCAATGGGTGGAAAGAACGGGAAACAAAGATTTGCAAAGCCAGCCGTACGAGATCATAACCTCAAAACGGTATTTTATTTGCATCATGCAAATGCATTTATGTTATGCATTTATTTCAAATAAATGCAAAATAAAGCAAGTAAAAAATGTTAAATAACGATTGAATTTAAAATGAACTATCATTTATCATTTCACGTTATTTATGTGCTTCATTTTGCATTTACTTTCTCCCTTTTCCTTAAAATAAGAAAATTCTGGCGCACACAAGAGCAATGTATACATGCATACGTTCACTAACACATGGACGCTGACTTACTTTCCCTGCCCGACACAGATGGCGCTAAAAACGGAACCATTTTTCCCCCACATAGTCGACCTAGCCTGGTCAAATGCGGGACAGTCCTGCGAAGTACAGAACGAACGGTCACTTTAATGATAAAGCGATTGAGTGTGTGAGTGGGTAGGGGGTACATGGAAGGTAGACGGGTTTGGTTTATGGTTTTTTTGGGATGAGGGGGGGGGGCGCTTATGATTAGTGGACAGCAGGTAAGGGTAAATGTTTTGAGGATGTACTTGTACAACGGGTTGAGTGATACTTGAAAAGCATGGAAAGCATTTTTTTAACAGCGATAATAACATAAACGACTATAGGACATTTTCATACTTTTGGACGGTCTAGAAATGCAAAAAAAATTCCCAGCAAAAATAGTAAATAAGAATTCCAAAATTGTAGAAAATAATTTAAATATACAGTAGAAGTCCGATAAGTTTCTCATTTCGGGGCTGTAGGGGCGGAAAATTCCAGGAATTGCGGACTAATCGGATGCCCCCTCTAGTAGCATGATATTAGGTGCACGCATGCATAAGAATGGTGCGCAAATCCTAAGCAAAATAGCACACGTAGTGTGAGAACCCCAATTAGCGTGCGTGCCGTGCGTGTGATGACATTTTAAGGGGGGAGTATAGTTAATTCGGACAAAAAAAGGCAGATTTTCAAGAATTTTTTCAAGCGATACAGGTAATGTTGGTTGATTTCTTTGATTGGTACATAATAATAGAAAATCTGAACCATATTTTTACTAATTTTCACTGCAAAATATTAATAAATAGGCCGTTGGCAGCAAATCTCCGAAGGCGCCTCGAAAAAAAGTTAGCATAATGCCTGCGTAATTTCGGAATTTTCACCGCATAATCACCGCATAAAAGACTCGAATTTTGGCGCATAATTCGGCATTCTCGAATGCGTAAATTTCACATCCCTAACTATAGAGCCATTCGAACGTATAATAATCTTTCCATTCTTCTAATATTTCAGAAACTAATTTTGATGTATTGAACGTTATATTTTTTAATTATAGCTAGTTGCCATTAATCAAGACACCGTGTGGATTTTATCCAAATTTTTTCGAAGTCTTGTCCACTCATCTACAAAGTCTTCCAGATATTAAAAGACATGGGCTGATAGCCATCGATGAAATTGGAACGAGAAAAAGGTTTGATTCTCGATTCAACCAGTATGCAGTATAAGGGCTACAAGACTTTGGAGATGGAGCCCGAACTACCAACTAGAACGAGCAGACTTACCATGGATTGGTATTTTTATATCAGCCATTAGCTGCAGATTTCGTCCGTTTGCAGTGTTTGCTGGTGCTAGCCCGAATTTTACGAAATCTTTTTGTCATCCCACTGAACCGAATAGAAAGGTTTTCCTTTTTTCGGACACGCCGCACCTCGTAAAACAGTGCGCAAAAGATTGTTCGGCAAGGGAATGTTGAGAGTATGTTTTAAAATTTTGAAAAATGTACTAAATTTCACAATATCTAAATTGTATTATTATTGCTCTAGGTTCATCCAGATGAATCCCCAATTCTATGGGCTTATTTCGTTCTAGTCCACAAGCACGATAAGCATTTACATGAAGGAAATCAAAAATGTCCTAAAGTGAACGAAGATCATTTGCATCCTCACAAATGGTTGAAAATGAGGGTGTCCTTAGCTGTCCAGGTGCAGAACTATTCCAACAATTTTTTCACATGATTTCATCGAACTTATACCTTAAAATTTGATTTTTGTTCATAGATTTTTAGCAGATCAATGGCCAGTACCCTTCGACATTACAAAAAGACCGAGAAAGATCTCGAAGGAGGCGCATGAATATACCCCAAATTCCATATTACCTGAGTTTTATTTGACCGAAAATCAAGTTGCCGAACAATCATTTATTGTAACTTTTATTTTGTCCAAGTGTCAACTCACATAACCTCTATTTGTCCTAACTATCAATTATTATAATTTCTATTATATTATATATAGAAATATTATATATTTCTATTTTAACCTGAAATATTTTTTTCTAAAGTTCGCCTTCAGTACTAAACTTATCTCAAGTTCAAAAATGAGCATCGTAACAAATAATTTATAAAATCGACGAGAACTGTTAGTTAGTTATTTGTTGATTGTAACTAATTTTGAAGTAAAATTGGTTGATTATTGTGCCTTTTTCTCTGCAGGTAAGAGTTGCAATTCTTACTTAATTCTAATGTTGTAGGGCTTATTTTATTTCTTGCAAGATTCTGTCAAAGTCTTTTCAGTAGGTTTTTTTTGAAAATTTTTTATTCAGGGCTTATAAAATTATTCATTTTATAAAAAATACTCTTCTTAAATAACATTTGTTTAATAAAAACTTACCAGTGAGATTTCTAGAGATCCTCTCAATGAATAAAATGCGCCCTGTAACATTAGGATTAAATAAGAATTGGAACTTTTACCTAAAGTTAAAGCAAAAACATAAGCCGCAAGTAATTATTGTAAGATAAAGAATTTCATCCTGAAATACTTTTTTCTCAAGTTCGCCTTCATTTTTGTTCCAAAATTAGTCACAAACAAAAGGAATGGTAATATTTTCGTCGATTTTATAAACCATTTCCAACAGTGCTCTTTTCTGAACTTGAGATAACTTTAGTATATCCTTCAGTTCGGCTGAGTCTGCATAAAGAATCAGATTAGAGTTGCTCGGTATATGTTATTCCCATTCTTATCGATTTTGATTTTTGGTGATAAACTAAGAAAAAGCAGGGCATTCTGCAGCATGTAATACGAAGTTACTCGAACGTGGAATGTAATTGTAAATTACTGCTTTACCTTTTTTAATTGGTTTCCAATAAATTGTTCACAAAAGAAGAACATGGGTTAAGTATGGGAGAATACAGATAGAAGGTGTATGGTGGAATTGGGACGAGGACAGGGAAGAGTTGGTAAAAAATGAGGTATTGGGAAACTAGGAGATAAAGAATCGGGAGATAAAAAAATAAGAAATAGTAGGAAACAAAAAGAGATAAGAAACGAAAGTAGGGAAGATTGGAGGATATGCTACGGGAATATAGCAGGCTTAGAAAGAAAGGATAGGGCAGCGCCATGGGAGGAATGGTGATGGGAGTAAGGAACAAATGTATAACAGAGAAGGATAAAAAGGAGATGAAAGAACACAAAGGAGGATTAATAGTAGAAGAGATAAATATGTGAGGAGAGAGGTGGAAGATAATGGGTGTCTACGTGAACGGAGATATGCAGGAGAAATCAGAGGAGATGAGAGAACTGTTAGATGAAAATAAGCAAGAGAGTAGGCTTATAATAGGAGGAGATTTCAATGCGAGAACAGGATATGCAGGAGGAAGGGAATAGGCTGGAGAACGAGGAAGGAAATCCAAAGACAAGATACTGAATGGGGACGGTAAGAAATTGTTAAAGAGCCTAGGGGAAATGGGATGGTTTATTCTAAATGGAAGTATAGAGGGTATAGAGGGTCAATGGAAGGTAAAGAACAGTTTAAAGAAAAAGTCAGGAATATCAAAATGGGGGAAGAAAATGTAAACAAGGAAATGGAAATAATGATAGGAGAAATAAAACGAGCGTTAGAGTGCACAAGCAAAAAAGTAGTTAGTGAAGGAGGAAAAGGAAGAAAAGGAACAAGTAGTGGAGAAGAATATAGGAGAAAAAAGAAGGAGTATACTGAGTTGTGTGATAAAAAAAGAGGAGGTAAATAAATGGTTTGAAGAAGAAGCGGAGAAGGCTAGGACGTAAGAAGGGGTTTGGAAGCTAGCAAATAGAGAGAGAAGAAGAAGGAAAAGAGTAAACTATGATATTAAGATGGTAGAATGGAAAAATATTTATTGAATTACTAGGAGGGTTAGAGAGGAAAGTTAGGAAAGGAGGAAAAGATGGTAGGGAAACAGATGAGGAGGGGACATTACGAGGGAGAAAATAGTCAAGGTATTAGGGATGATGAAAGATGGAAAGGCTTCTGGTATAGATGAGATTCCAAATAAAGTCTGGGAATATGGGGGGGACAGAATTAAAGGAATGGGCATGGATAATGTGCAACAGAGTATGGAGAGTAGAGGGGTGGCCAGGGCTATGGAAAGAAGGAATAGTGATACCAAATAGTCAAGAAAGGCAAAGGGAAAGTTGTTAGGGATTATAGAGGAGTGACACTAATGCCAACACTGCATAAAGTATTTGTGACAGTTTTATCGGAGAGGTTAAAAAAAGAAGTTGTGGAAAAAGAGGTAGAGCCACCGAATCAGACAGGGCTTAGAAAAGGGATGGGGGTGATGGACAATATATATGTTCTGAACTATCTAGTAAATAAGAGGATTAAAGGGAGAAAGGGGCAATGATAGCAATGTTCGTGGACTTAAATGCGGCGTTTGACTCATTAGACCGAGGCGAGATAGAAAAAGTTATGGTGCAAAAGGGGATACGAGAGGGATTAATAAAGAGAGTATCGGAAATTTTTAGAGAGACAAAAGGCAAGTTAAAGGTAGGAGAAAAAGTAGGGGATAGTTTCTGGTTGATGAAAGGAGTAAGGCAAGGATGTCCTCTGAGCCTACTATTATTTAATATATTAATATCAGACTTGAAGAAGAAATGAAGAGAAAAGAGTGGGGAGGAGTTAAAATAGGGAACGAAAAGATATATACACTGGCATACGCAGACGATAGTGTTGATGGCAGAGGATGATGAAGGGATGGCCGCCTTGATTACAGGGTTAGAGAAATATTTAGATGGGAAAAAGTTGAATTTAAATGTAGAAAAGACAAAGATAATGAGATTTAGAAAAGGAAGGGGAAGAAAGAAAGAATGGACGGGGAGATGGAAGGGAATAAAATTAGAAGAAGTAAAAGAGTTTAAGTATTTGGGTGTTCTATATTAGTTACATTACAGAATTCCAGAACTGTTACGTATCCTTACAGTAACTGCGTTACAGAACAGTGTGAGCTTTATGTTCCGTTCCTGGAACACGTGTGACGTTATAGAGACATAATAGTTCTATCACTCTGTTCTATATTATTTACATTACAGAATCCCAGAAGTGTTACGTATCCTTACAGCAACTGCGTTACAAAACAGTGTGAGCTTTATGTTCCGTTCTTGGAACACGTGTGACGTTATAGAGACATAATAGTTCTATCACTCTGTTCTATATTATTTACATTTCAGAATCCCAGAAGTGTTACGTATCCTTACAGCAACTGCGTTACAGAACAGTGTGACCTTTATTTTCCGTTCTTGGAACACGCGTGACATTCTAGTGACATAACAGTTCTATCACTCTGTTCTATATTGGTTACATTCCAGAATTCCAAAACTGTTACGTATGCTTACAGTGACTGCGTTACAGAACAGTGTGACCTTTATGTTCTGTAATTGTTATAGCACACGATTGTAACAATGTTATGCATAAATGTTCCCTTTTTGTTATGTAACATTTACAGAACGTGTCCGCTGGGATACCAAAAAACGGTTCAGCGATCATTTTCTTATTTGTCCTTTAAGGGAGCAGGAATTTCAGGACCATGAGAAAAATTTGAAGACTTTTCCAGGTTTTCCATATAAAAAAAATTCAAGTACTGATTCATAATTATGACCTATAAATACAGGGTGTCCCAGACTCAAGTGTCCGGACCTATATAGGTGTATGAAAATTAAAAAAATAAATCGGAAATTCCTTTTCCAAAAATCAGTTGAAATTTTAGTTTTTTGGTTATAAAATATTTAAGCTTGACCAATCAAGAGCGCGGTATAAACAGTCGTGTGTGCGTGAGCAGGAGTCTGGGAACCGCTCAGGTCGAATACGCCACCTGGTGATGAAATTTCTAAGTTTTCTCGACGGGTGAATTTCTACTAGTAAACATGTTAGAGATACCCGGATAAGACATATATTAAAAATTAATCCATTTTTTTGCTTATTTGGCGTAAATCTATTGTTTTTCAAAATGAATATTGAAAGTGGAATGCGTTTTGAATCAAGAGCTACTAAAAATAAGGCTTTCTGCTGTGTTTTATGCTGTAATAGTATGGCCCGACGAAATCCTACTAAAGATTTCACAACTTTTCTTCAGAAGGAGAAAATTTTGTGGATATTTCTTCGAAAATAGGACGACAGAGCTTGCAGCTCTAAATTTTCTGTAAAATTCTTATGTTGATCAAGAGGTGCTGCTTCATACTTCTTAAGTGCTTCTTTAGGTGGCTCGTTCCATAGACATTTTCTGTCTGTGCAGGAGGCAATTGATAAGTTTTCTAAATCATTTCTGCAAAGTAAGGAATTAGTTTCTTACATATTTTTAAAGTTAATTTAAAGACATGTATGTCCCCTACCGGTAAGAAGGCTTTCATGGAAAAGTATTAGAAAATTTTCTCCGTAATTTTACGCCGTCAGGATTAATTTCCACACAGATAGCTGTGGTAAACAATAATTTAAAAAAAAGTTTATCATGACTTCATATTTTTTCAATTGATAAAATTTGAAAAAAGTGATATTTTTTAACACAATCCTGCTATATTTTGAACATTTTAGGCCTTCGGAGCGCCTTCTAATGCTTCAAACGAAAGTTATAATTATAATTTATTTGAGATTACGTTTGGAAGCTCCGATCTGCTTTGAAAGGGATTTGAATTTCATCATTTTTCCTACCCAATCAAGGATTCAAGAACAAAGGACAGAAACGGAATTTTTAATTTTTTAAAATTGTTAATGCTTTTTCATGCCAGCCTTTTTATCGGGTTGTTCACTAAAAAGCAATTTGCAATGTGCATGTAAGAAATATGATCTTTTTACTTGACAGCTAACCTCAAATTCTGAAAGTTTTATTTACGATTTAATTTCAACCCATTAGTTATATAACTTCTGATTAGCAATTAAATCTTATAATGTATATTCTGATTGAAGCTCGATAACATGCAATTATATGAACGCTTTGTGCGTTGCCTAAGCGCTTAGCGCATCGCCCCAACGCTTAGCTCTTACCACTTCCAACGCGATTACATCGCATTGTTTGTTTGTGCAATTCTTTTTCTGCAAAAACTTACACGAGAGCAATGCAAAGGGTGGAAAAAAAGTCTGTGATATATTCCACTCCATAGGTAAAGATATGTACCAAAATCTGACTTTTAAATCGTCGTAGCGTAAAAACTGTTCATAATTTGAGTTTTTGCCATTATGATTTTTTGATCAGAAGAGCATAAACTAAAAAACATCAAAGACTGAAAATTCCACCGGGACCTTTTTTACCATATATTTGGTGCGGGGTCCTTTGAGAAAACGGAAAATCCATGCCATAAGCATAAGGTATCAAGCTGTCTCTAATACTGAAAGTACAATTCCTTATTTTAGTTACGTTTTGTCAATCAGGGAAGTAATCTGCTGGTATCGATAGACAGCTTATATTTTTTCCATGTTTGATTCTTAATGTAATAGTAGTAAGTGTTCATAATTATTTTTACATAGTATTTAATGGAAGAAATATATTCAGCATCTTCCATAAATATATACTTCTGCTTGAAAGACATGTAATATTATTCAATTTTCCTACTCCTTCAACTTCAAACTAAGTTTGCTCATGTCCATAAAGCGACACCTTAAAAAATAATTAAGGAACTCAAATATAATATTAATTATTGATAGTAAATTCTTCTTACTTCTACTGGAACTTTTGAAGTAACAAAGTTTTAATAAGTATGACCGAATATTTCGGAAGAAAACGTAAGAGGTGTTGGATTAATTTTAGTTTTAAATAAAAAAATTTGCGGGTCCAAGAACTGAATAATTAATTGTTATGAAGTAATCAAATTGAAAATAAAAGCTAAAAGGCTACAACTTGAATCAAGTATAACAGTTCAAACAGCTTTGGTGAAATTGACATGAACGAATAAAATTACATTTGCAGAATTTACATTGGAAATTTAAACAATTTGTAACAATAACAGCAGTTTGAGTTGTTATTATTAAGATTAAAATTAGGCTAAACTTTCGATAAAAACTGGCACTGAATGTAAAAAAGTAACACTTCTTATTATCTTTAATTTTCATATTTAAATTGTTAAAATGTTTGATAGAGTGCCCAGAATGAGATAAGCTGGTGTTTTTACTTTGACTACACTTTTTCTAATATCGCCCCTTTAAAAATATGTGACCCACTTTTTTAACTCTCTGGTTTTGTTTAGTATAGTAGCCTTAACAAACACGTTACTCCCTGGCAATTTTTTAATTTTTGACCTTATCAGTATAATTTGAGGCATATCGGTGGCATGCAATTTTCAGAATTTCACCGCAACACTTTCCTGAAATAATATACGATTTATGCCTCAGTTTTACATACCAGATTTATTTTCTACTGATTTTTCACTGATTCTAAAATGGGACAAGATTCTGCAACTTTATTCGCCCAAAATTTTGTTATCCCCAATCTTATCGAAACTCCCATAGATTGTAATGCTAGTGGACATCTTTGAATCCTGCAAAGGAAATGCAGCTTATCCTGACCGCTCATTTTCAATTATACCTAACTCCTGCTAAGTCGAAGCTCAGAACCATAACGGTACTTAAATTGAAGTTCGACTGTATAGTAATGTTGATTTATCATCCCAGAAAGTACAGTTTATTCAAAATCATACGTGTTCTAGGCTACTCAACGACCGGGGCTACCCGACTTGCCCCTACCTGCATTAAAAAAAAAATCTGCCCGCTGTGCGGGCACATTCACATCGCGCGCTGCTCGCTTCGCTCGTAACTTTGAGCGCGCCTAGGGCGCGCGACTGTTGGTTCTCGCGCTTCGCGCTCGATAACGTGTTTACCTCGCGCTACGCGCTCGGTCTCCGTATTTTCCCCAAATTTGCGCCCAGACCTATTAAAATTAAAGGTCAAATCATCGACAACTGTAATTTGGTGATTGTGACTTCTCTTTTGTAAGACAGCAGACATGTGTACAGAGAGTCAGGTATCTGGTTACGAATTACCAATCTTTTTATTACTACAATAAAAATGAGATTTCGAACAAATCCTTTGACAACATGTACTTGAATTTTCAATAATTTTTAATACAAAAAGCTCATTTCTGCAAAAAATGTCGGTTATCTAGCTTTTTACTGCAACCCTTTATTTAAAAAACGTATGAACTATATCTTACAAAAAAAAAACACATTATCATATTTGAATTTTGTGTTTTGTTTTTCATAAACCCCAAATGTTTTTTTTAAAACTCTATAACTTTTGAATTAAGTGAGATATTCATCGTTTTATTTTCATTTTAATAGTGCCTATTATCTTCTTTTGTACTCCACAAAAAAATATAAAAAAGGTGTAGTCGAGAATGACGCAAACTTGCGAACTGATGGCGGTAATGCAGCGCTATTGCGCTTGCCCTGATATTGGTGGTAGCTTTCTGGTACTGCGTCGCAGAAGGCTCATAGACTCAACGTTATTGGCTAATAACAACATCTCTAAGCACTTCATATATTTGACATTGCACGACGCATCTTATTTTGACTCTAATCTTAACTACACATATTAATATATTTTGAATAGTATTTAATAAATAGGCGTCTTTTACAAAAGGTACTGTGTTGAAATGAATCAAAGTAAGATCTATATCAAATTTAATTGTATTATTCTACTAAACACTCATTTATAGGTAGAGGAATAATATGATCTAGTAATCACAACTAAACAGTTTAGAAATGGTACCTGTACTCGAGCAATAGTGACCAGTACCATAATAGTCTATAATGTAATTATAGACTATTATGGCAATTATTTCTCCATTTTTCTCCGTGTAATGTAAGTTCCAACATATTTCCAGATGGGGCCACATAAGATTCCGTCGGGAAAATAATTCTATTCTCTGTTTTCGATATCCGCTTGAAAGCCAGATAGAGCCTGATAAGAAACCATATCCGGGCTTAGATGAAAACAGTCTCCTAACGCAAGTTCCGATAGAGTTCCTAATAGGGCCGCATAAGATTTCGTAGGCCAAACTATTCAGTTTTCTTTTTCCGATGTTCGCTTCAAAGCCGGATAGATCCAGATAGAAAACCGTTTTTAGACTTGAACGAAAACATTCTTCCGATGTAAGTTCCGACGTAGTTCCTGATAGGGCCGCATAAGATTGCGTAGGCCAAACAATTCAATTTTCTGTTTCCGATGTTCGCTTCAAAGTCGGATAGAACCAGATAAAAACTCGTTTTTAGACTTGAATGAAAACATTCTACAGATGTAAGTTCCGACATAGTTCCTGATAGGGCCGCATAAGATTCCGTCGGGAAAATAATTCAGTTTCCTGCTTCCGATGTTCGCTTCAAAGCCGAATAGATACAGATAGAAACCCGTTTTTAGACTTGAACGAAAAAAGTCTTCTAATGTAAGTTCCGACATAGTTCCATATAGGGTCGCATAAGATTCCGTCGTGCAAATAATTCAGTTTTCTACTTCCGATTTTCGCTTCAAAGCCGAATACATCCAGATAGAAAACCGTGTTTAGACTTGAACGAAAACAGTCTTGTAATATAACTTGCGACAAAGTTCCAGATAGGGCCGCATAAGATTCCGTAGACCAAACAATTCAGTCTTTTGTTTCCGACGTTCGCATCAAAGCCGGATAGATCTAGATAGTAAACCATTTTTAGACTTAAACGAAAACAGTCTTCCGATGTAAGTTCCGACATATTTTCTGATAGGGTCGCATAAGATTCCGTAGGCCAAACAATTCTATCCGTCATTTTAGGCAGGCGTATGATCATATGCTGTTTCAACATTTAAGCTCTGCTTACAAAATTCACAGTACAATTGATCTAGAACCTGTAAAGTACAATATATTTGCTACCTTAGTTAGTTCGCCAGTTAGTTTTAGGTCGAGCAAGGAGCCCATGGAGAGCTCCTCTGGCGCTCAAGCTATAAAGCCTATTGTGCCACACCCTTACTTATTCGCTCTCAGCAAAAATGCTAATTGTAAATTGCCGAATGTTGGACATTTATGGCAAAAAGTCAATATTGTTATATATCAGGCTGTAAGACAACTCTTGACGGTTAAGTACGTTCCTTATTTTTGAAAAAATATTCAATAGGTAAAAAGTTATTAACAATCAAAGTTGACAAAAAACGTCATATTGTCGACTTTCAAAAATTAATAACTTTTGAAGTATGAATTTTACGAGAAAATGATAAAAGACCTTTTCTTCTTAAAATGGGCCAAATTAGTTATAAAAAAATTGTCCGATTGCAAAAAAAACATTTTTTAATAATGTGTTTAAACAATAGCGAATAACAAAAAATTGACCAACTTTTGGGCTGGGCAACCGCGAAATTCGTAATCAGCGACCCAAAAAACATAGGATAAGAAAGTTGCTGAGGGGACCTCGAAATGTACACGGATACCCCCCCAGGCGGTCGGACTAACAGATGTTTTGGATTATTCCTTCGTTGGAGGCCAGGACCGTGCATCTCGGTGCCAGCGTATCTCGTCAATCTGAGGAGTCCCCACTTGAAGCGTCTCGAGTAGCCGATAGTGGAAATACGGGAAAACTTGAAGGATGGACCATTTTTTCATAAGAAAAAGAGAGTAGGGAAAAGGCGGGATACCTTGGGAACGTTCAAGTCTGTTGTTACGTGAACTGGCCGATTTTCGCGAACTCTGAAACCGATCGGGACATTTGGTAAAACGCGTTTTATCAACTGCGGCCCTAAGAGTGCTTTATTACCATCTTTGTCGCTCTTACGGCATTGGCCGCGACCCTGCAATGCCGAACGCTCCGAGGGAGATAGAGTCAATTATCCAAAACGAGAAGTGCCAAATTTTCTGGAACTAGGATTTTCTGACAGTAGTCTCCGTTGCACATATGAGGCCTGCGATCGTTCTCCAAGATTTCGAGAAAAGGAGGAGAGGTACCAAGACCTTGAAAGGGTCCTTGTGATCGGTGTTCTCGGAGGTGCGGAACTATCACTGGTTCGTAACCTCAAAGCCATACCCAAGTGCCAAAAATATGCTAAGGCACTTTCGATGGATGCAGAAATCCGTCATACTTGGGTCTTTTCGTGTTCTCAAGACACACGAGGGTTTCGCTGGTCTGACGCACAATGGGCCAGGAGACCCGGTTCCGTGGCCAAAAGTCCAATTTTCAAACTTTCGAATTTGTACAAAAGAAACAGGTCATTGCAATCAGTGGTAATTGGGGTATCTGATACATAAATAATAGTTTAATTAATAAAATCCTGCTCCGTTGGCAGACATGTAAATTTAGAAATGTTTTAAAAATTCTTCATGTATTCTTCGCACATACATTTAATATAGTTATGGATCCGTTTTTTTTTTACTGAGTCTTTTTTCTTTATCACCCTTAGACACATAGAAGTTAAAAAAAATGTTGAGTAAATAAAAGAATTTGTTTATATAATTTCTGCCACATTGATGTTATAAACTAATTAGTACTTTGGTAAAGTACTTTCTTGCATTCGCCAATAATATAATAATCGCAAGTAATAGACTTAGCGTCCGAGCGCCAAAACTGACCTGTCTGGCTGCGTTGCGCGAGCCGCCCAATACGCACGCACGCACATATCTGATATTTCGCTGTGCTTTTCACTTGTTTTCCAGTGCTCAATTTGCTTCGAAATCTTATCCAAAGTTACGAGTTTTTACTTTTTCTTATCGTTGACTTTATTTTCTCTCGGATTCGATTATATTATATATATATAATGTCAAAATTTATCAAAAGAGAAATTATTGACTTTATAATAAATAATACTCTTGATTCGACTGTTCATAACATTATATCGAAACTGAATTTGAGTATTAAAAATATCCCAGATTCAGACGTAAAATCTTTGATGAAGAGTATACGATCTTTGAAATGTAGACTGATGAAAAATTTCAAGCTGCGAAAAAAATGTCAGCAAGATTTGAATTAAATAATGCTGAATGGTTAAATTAACATTTTTCTGTTCCTTTTATTGCAAAGCAAACTTTCAACTTTCAACTTTCAACTTTCAACTTTCAACTTTCAACTTTCAACTTTCAACTTTCAACTTTCAACTTTCAACTTTCAATTTTCAACTTTCAACTTTCAACTTTCAACTTTCAACTTTGAACTTTGAACTTTGAACGTTGAGTTTTGAACTTTGAACTTTGAACTTTGAACAACTGTCAACTGTCAACTTTCCACTGTCAACTGTAAACTGTCAACTGTCAACTGCCAACTGTCAACTTTCAACTTTTAACTTTTAACTTTTAACTTTCAACTTTCAACTTTTACACTACGCATGCTATCAAAAAGAGATTATTAAAAAAAAATTAGACCCTTTTTTGAGTGCACTATTATTGTCTATTTATGTTTTTCGTTGCTTGTGTCGTTTGTCCAAAAATTTAATTTTTTCACGTTTTATCTTTTTTTTCCAAGGAATAACACAAAAACTACGCGTCTTATTGAAAAGTAATTCATAAAAAATGTATAGATCCTTTATGTGTGCACAATTATTTTTTGTGTGATCAAAATTAGAATTTTCGATTTTTCAGGAAAATTCAAAAAGTTATTATGATAATATTGTGAAGCTTTCAAAATTCAAAGTTTTTACCTCCTTGACTTTTTTTATATCGTGCATTTCTTGGCTTGAAATTCTCATTTCCATTTTTTTTTGTAGTTTTGAGCATGCCATAACTCTGACCATTTTCTTCTTCATAAAAAAGTTGGGTGGATGAATTGTTTGAATTTCTGAGCACTACGCATAAAGTCACATCGAATTTTTGAATATCTAAATGATTAGTTCTTTTCAAAATGTCGTGCTTACATACATACGTACATAAATGCATAGATAAATACATACATACACACATACACACAGGCATATTCGTAAAAACCTGTTTTTCGTGTTCAGCGGATCTCAAAACGTGGACATTTGAACAAAATAGGAGTGAAAAAGCTGTATGGATGGGCAACTTTTTGCGGGGTGATAAAATTCAATCAAAAAAGAAAAATGTATAATCAAACAGCCAATTTGTTTAACAAGCCTAAGAATTTTCAAAAAAAATGTTGTCAAGTTTTTTATAATCAAACTAAGTATTTAAGTGGCCCTGAGTTCATCAAAAAATTTTTTGGGGAAAAACAATAAATTATTTTTGCATCTTTTGCATTGCAAAACAATATTTTGCAGCAAATTATTATTTCGTGACATCACCAGGATCAGACTGTCCTATTTCATATCAAAGTGGGCAAGTTTTAGTATTTGAAAACCTTTGCAGCCCAAATTGGTCACTTCGTCCACCAGTTAAACCCTGTGGAATTATTTTCTATCATATTTGCGGTGGCCTTTCTGCAGTCAAATTAATGCAGGTAAGTAATTATAAACCTGTGGTAATTTCCCAAAAAAAAACATTTTTGCACGGAAATACGAAGCATCTGTTCTTTATTTTTTTCTGAAAAAGAGTGCCTCGGAATTTGAAGACAGATTGAAACCTGAATAACTATAACACCTTGGGTCTTCATTATTATTATTTGCAATATCAAGCTGCTTGTAACATATTTATTTGTCTTTAGATCTGGGGCAATATTACATTTGATTCTACATATGAAAAAAATGAATTAGTAGTGGGAATGATTGCGGTTTAGTTGCGGGTTAACCGTTTTATTCGAAAATGGAAATTGACTGGACGGTTAACACCAACTGGAATTTCCTTGACTTCCTTTGTAGTCAATACGGTAATAACGCCGCTTTCCATATTTATTTTTGCTCGTTTATAATGTGTATTATGAAAAATATACATTCCTGCAAAAATGTAAGTAGTCTCCAATATTGCAAATACATCACCATCGGATGTTGATATAACAATCTGTTCTTGGGTCGGCATAGGCCCATAGGTATTATTTGCTATTTTCAATTTCAATCGAGTATCAGTAGGAAAAGTGTATCTTCGAAATTCGAATGTCCGCTGCTGATTCCAGTAGGAAATGAGACGGATGAATTTAATTTCTTCAAGTCCATATCCACGTTTTACAGAACAATGTGACCTTTATGTTCCGTTCTTGGAACACGTGTGACATTCTAGTGACATAAAAGTTCTATCACTCTATTCTATATAAGTTACATCACAGAATTCTAGAACTATTACATATCCTTACAGTAACAGCGTTACAGAACAATGTGACCTATATGTTCTTTTCTTGGAACACGCGTGATATTTTAGAGACATAACAGTTCTTTCACTCTGTTCTATATTAGTTACATCACAGAATTCTAGAACTGTTACATATCCTCACAGTAACAGTGTTACAGAACAATGTGACCTATATTTTTCTTTCTCAGAACACGTGTGACATTCTAGTGACATAACAGTTCTATCACTCTGTTCTATATTAGTTCCATCTTAAAATTCCAGAACTGTTACGTATCCTTCCAGTAACAGCGTTACAGAACAGTGTGACCTTTATTTTCTATAATTGTTCTGGCACACGGTTGTAACAATGTTATGTATGAATGTTCCCTTTTTTTATGTAAAATTTACAGAACGTGTCGGCTGGGTCGAAAAGGAAGGAAGCGGTGAAGAACGCGGGGCCTGTCACTTGGGTTTTTTGGCTTCGCGGCGGTACACTCGGGGAGACCGCACGGTCACGCAGGAATACGCACGGTGGCTACAAGGTAGGTGACCTCATAATTAGGTTCCGCAGTGCTTCAGCTTCCACTCTCGACCCCACACGTTGTGACTTCCGAGAGCAGGTGTGCGCGAAAAAAGGTTATGAATAGTGCCGACCGAGACTCCTTCGACACCTGGAAGTAAGGCACGCCCGACTCGAAGCCCGACAACAGATAGTCGAGTTGGGCGTTCCTCAAGGGAACCGTTCGTGTGAGCACGCGACATCACACGTCGAACGACGTGGCTCAAACGCGGGCGTCTCGGGCAGCCATTTTCAAAGTAGCGGGTGTCTTTGGCGATCGGTCGAACATTTCTAGATTCGTGTAAATTCATCAAGATGATTTTCCTCATCGTAGAGGAAGTAAATGAATCAATGTAGTGCTTTAGATTAATAAATATTATCTCTGATTTTGAATTTTGAGAATAAATGAAACGTGGTAGCAAACCTTCACTCTCCTAAACGAATTTTCTCTCACTCAATCGATCTTACCCCTCTTCTTGTGCTAGACAGCGAGTGAGCTAGTTGACCTAGCAGTTGCGACAGGACCATAACCAGCGGGGCTCGGATAGGAAAACCTTTCTGGCGCCTGGAAAAAAAAGAAAAATATCGAGCTTCGTGGGGTTGCAGCCGAAAGGTAAGTGACAGTCATTTCATATAACTGGATTTTCCAATCCTGGGCCATCCCCGGCCAGGACGTGGTTAGCCGTTGATCACTCATGGAGAATCAACAGTTTCTCGCTGACCCATTGCGCCTCCTCAGCGACCTCCCTATTCCTGTCAAAATCCACCCAAGCCCAATTAAGTAGATACATTTTTGAGAGAAGTATACAAGATTCCCAAAACACTGCAGCTGAAAGAAGATACTAATATCATCCGCTTCAAGGAGTTTTGCGACAACCTCGTAACATCTGAGGAGGAATGTCCATAAATCACTACCGAAGAGGTGAAAAAAGCACTTAGCGGCATGAAGAACTTTTCCGGTGCAGGACCAGATGGTTTCAAGAACTTCTGTTGAAAGAAGTTTACTTCTACACACCAACGTCGCTACTTCTACACACTGACCAGCGGACACGTTCTGTAAATGTTACATAACAAAAAGGGAACATTTATACATAATATTGTTACAATCGTGTGCCAGAGAAATTCCAGAACATAAAGGTCACACTGTTCTGTAACGCTGCTACTGGAAGGATACGTAACAGTTCTGGAATTTTGTGATGGAAATAATATAGAACAAAGTGATAGAACTGTTATGTCACTAGAATGTCATACGTGTTCCAAGAAAGGAACATATAGGTCGCATTGCTCTGTAACGCTGTTACTGTAAGGATATGTAACAGTTCTAGAATTCTGTGATGTAACTAATATAGAACAGAGTGATAGAGGAGAGGAAGTAGATATAAGTAGTATGTAAATATTGTAAATAGTAGATAAGCATTAGGTAGTAGATGCGAAAGCGAGAGGGTAGGGACATGCGAGCGAGGCGAAGCGAGGAAGGGAAGTTGATAATAGCGTGCGATCCTAGAGATAATGTATGGAAGGATGTTAGTTTCAAGGCTTAGTTTGAGGAAAATTGTGTAAAAAAAGGAAAGTTTAAGCAAATCAATTTTTTGAGTCCAACAGGCTGAAGAATAAACATTTATACTACTACTACTACTCAGCATTATTCCAATGACTGAAGCATACTTCTTTTTTCTCTTTTGATCGCCATTCACTCACATTTCCTCTCTTATTCTTCTCATATACTAACTCATTTATTTCTAACTCATTCATTCTCTTACTCATTTACTCGTTAAATCACTTACTCAGTTACCTCACGTTCTTCATCACTAATTCACTCCCTAACTCAATCAACTCGCTTTCTTGCCGTCTCACTGACCCATGTATTACTAACTATTCACTTTATATCACTGATGCATTCACTCACCCGCTCCCTCTACAGCACCTTTTTTCCTTACTACTAACTTTTAACTTATGATCACTTACTTACTCAGGGTGATTTGATAAATTTTCGAAAATTTCTGGAAATGTACGGTAATTTTTCGTTATTTGTGGAAAAGTAATATTTTGCTTCGAAAAATGTATGTGCAATGGTGTTGGACAGTTACTACAAAAAATTTCTCACAAAAAAGATAAAACATCGAGGTTAAATAATTTAAAACCAGTACAAGTTGATTGCTTTTATAAATATTTTTAAGAGTTTAATGTATTTCGTTCTTTTTGCAAATAACTAGTGCCAGTTTTAACAATATAGGGAAGGTTAAATTTTTTTAAATGTGGTAATAGTAGCAGTGGTACACCTAAATTTAGCGCAGATTGTAATAATAAGATGAAGTGCCAAATATTAAAAACAAATTGAAGCTGGCACGTTTTTTTAAATCCAGTATTTTTGATAAAAATTAAGATTTTTGTCTTTTTTCTTCTGGTCGGGTGGTTCTCATTGGTTTGAGGTTCGCAAAAAATATTAAAAACTTCACAATTAACAAAATGACAAACGCTGATCTGAAAATCAAAAATTTCCAATTTTATTTTCAATATATACACACACATATGTATGCAAGGCACGGAAAACATCCTAAAACCAAATATTGTTCCTTTCGAAGAGTTGTACAAAGGTTTTCTTCCTATCTCACTTGAAAGAAATTATATTTCAGGAAAAAAACAGGATGAAAAAGAAGTTAATTATCTTTATTATTTCAAAAATACAGACTGAGAGTACAAAGAACACATACACTGTTAAAAATTTGAGGAGTACATGGCTAGCGGAGTTAAGAATACAATTTTTCGGAGTATAAAATCGACTCAGTATCGAATACATTCAACAACGCATATTTTACTCTAGACTAAAATAGAGTGAGCAATAGGTTCTGAAGTGCATTCAGAGTGAATATAATGAATTCGCACCACACAGAAACAAAATCTCTACCCATGCTCAGTCCGGAGTTAAATTGTCGTGGCGGAACTTCTTATGGAGTTTATGGTCGGAGCTGCGTTCGCAGAAAACTTTCAAACACTCTCTTCGCAATTGTTCGCCACATCATGGCCGCAAGTCAACGCGTGCGAAACTGCGAACTCGAAGACATGAAAATTCTAGAATCCGGAATTCTAGATGGTCGCATGTCGCCTCGGCGCGATTTGTTATTTGATATTTTGAAAAGTGAAATATGTTGACGTTAAAAGAGTGAGGTATGGCAACCAGACAAAGTGAGTGAAAATGGTGTATATGAATCAGAATTGGGATACGAAGAATTCATCCAGATAACATTATGTTAGCACACTGATGGCGTATGCGCACGCAGATCTGCGGATCGACGTGCAAATTGTGCTCCCACCTGATGAGACATATGCGTCATCAATTGCCTGGCATATGTCTAGCAGAATCTGACGCATAATCTGCTACGCATATGTCAGAAGACAGGATAAGCGTGACAAATGAAAGAAATTGTTACTTGCTAGTTTTTCTCCGTAACCAAGAACTGCTGCTAAATCTCGTCGATTGGAAGATTGTTTTTTTTTTTTTTACATTTACGCATCATTTTCTACATGCAAAATTTTTCTCTTTCATCACTAACGTATATTTACCCACTCCCTTTTCAGTTCTGATCTTTTTTTAACTAAAGAATTCAGAAAAAGCAACCATTTTTTACGTAATATTTGACACTTTCGTTGTCGTATTGGTATAAAAGTATAGGAAATATGATTTTTTGTTGTTTTGTTTCCAAAGTTAGGGCTCGTGTATAAATTACGTGAAGAAATTAATTACGTCAAAATAATTATCAATCGGAAAATCCCCTAATGGGGCCTTATACCCTGTCTAATTTTTGTCCCTTACATGATTAATGAAAGAATTGTAAGAATAACCCTTAATGTTGGAGGACATTCTTCTCTCTACGTGTAGGTTAATTAATATCAATTTTGTGGAATAAATACGTCCAAATAATACAAATAATATCAACATTAATTAATTTGTTATTTAATATTATCAGATTTTGTTATTGTTATACTTTTAATAAACCCGGGGGCGTTGGCCACCGGGTTTCAAGAAATAGGAATGTTCAAATTCACAAAATTAATTTGTTAAATATAGGCTTCCGTACAATAACAAGGCAGATTCTATTTACCAATCCTGCGTCCTAAAATTATTTCTGGGAATAAAAATTAAAAACTGAAAAAACATGTTTTTCTTATAATATTCAATAATTGATTAAAATATAAATCATCATAACTCGCACAAATATTATTGAAACTGTTTTAAATTGAGTACACATACGAAGTATACTCGGCGAATGCCTGCAAAATGATAAAAATTTGAAAATGACCATTTGTTTAATAATATACAACTGAAAATGAAGGCCGATCGGTAAGCACATTTTTCTACTTTTGGCGAGAAAAAGTATCGAGGCAACTTCAGATTTGAAACAACCTTCAGCGAGAAAGTGGTTCTATATAGTTTCAAAGAACATTTCTGGAATATTTTAGATAGTGTAATTAAAAATTGATTGAAATATGCACTTTGTAAAATAGTACTGTTACGTCTCCAGAAACATAACTTACCTTATATTTTATTAACATTAAAAGATCATTCCTCGTTTTAGATTCTAATTAAAAAACTAGAAAACTGGGATAAGGATAACCACCGACTACAAGAAATTAATTCAAAATGAATTTAAGTTTGATAAATTAATCGACATTTATTTAAACAATTAGAATTAAAATAAATATGAAATAACATTGGATCAGTGGAGCAGTGAATAGCATTGGTCTGTTGGCAAGGGTGACCAGGTCAATAGGTTTGGTCCTCGTCGTCCTTTCGCGGCAGGTGCTCCTTTTTATTTGAATCAAGATTCTCGCACAGAAGTTAAAATATGAAGACCGAATGAACCGATGCTACTGGGTTGACGGGCCGAGTACTTTGGACCGGAGTATAGGGTTTCGATGGTTGTCGTACTGGGTGTTGTTCTAGACCTTCTAGAACTGTGACTTAAACTGGACTGAAACTGATGTAGACTAAACTGATTTTCTGCTTCCAAATCTTTGTTCCAATCAGCGCTGATGATCGATTACGTATGAGAGTGGTGGGGGTCTAATTATCCAAGGTATGCCCATGTATAGAAAATGTCGCAGTAGCTAATATGTATTGTGTCCCTTCCTAGTCCAAGGGGGTAATTAATAGGATAGCCAATCAGCGATGAGGAATCGCGATGTGTCCAAATATGGAGAATTGGGCAGTTACCAAAATATATGGTATCCCTTCTTATATGACAAAGGCTGAGATATTCCAATGCGTAGGAGGGCATAAGTTTGCGTGTATTATTTGTGCGAGTTTCACCCTCCTATAGCTGTCATCTTGAAGAAGATATTTATTGCTTTTCTATCGAAGATGCTGGTGTCCGTTGCATAGAAATAAGTAGGTCAAGATGCTTAAATCAATATTCAGCAGAAACCCTTGGTACAGGGACCCTCTATCCGCAACCCGAGGACGCGTTCGGTGGCTTTGGCATAGGCCCTTGAGTTCTATTCGAAAGGAATAGAAACCGAAACCGAATGGTTAAATATATATATATATAGCCTCCCGACTTGATCAACTAAAAATTAGTAAATTAAATTTCTAAATGCTCGGTTCAATACTGAAACCATTTTAGAACTCCTAGGCATCCAAAACTGAATTATTTTTCCGACGAATGTTTCAAATTGCACATTTCAGGCTCGATGTCTTATAAATTAATATTATATTGTATACCTAGGAGGGAAGCAGTCTTTTTATCCGAACGTGAGTTTGCAATAAAGAGAGGTAGACAAGACATAATACTCCCATGAGTATTGTGGACTCATTATTGTAATGCGCATGTGCGACAAGGTGCAGAGGTGCAGAGAGACTCTTATGGAACGCGTGAACCTAACCTCAAATATCAGACGTGATAAACTTGTAAATCATGCCTTTGTTACATAAAGTATCGTATGTACCAAGGAGTGGAACGTCTTTTTATCCTCGAGTGTTTGTAAAACTCGCGCTCGGATAAAGAGTCTGCTTCACTCCTAGGTACACAATATACTATTATTGTAATCGATTACAAAATGTTAAATTTCAAATGGAAATATTAGTAGTTCAATATAGGTGTCAATTTTTAAAGCGATGTACAAAAATTAAGCTAAAACTTTTGTCTTACATTTATTTCTATCAAAATTTGTATCATGCGGAATGTTATTTTCTTCTTGGGTTTGTGGAAAGTAGGAATTCTTTTTCTACTATTAACTCACAATCTCGTGAACAGAAAAGAAATGACAATCTACGCCATCGCGCTGATTCTACAAGAAAACCCTTTCTTTTTAATTAAGCAGCTCTCGTCCATTATTCCATCGAGAACCAAAGCACTGGTACTCAAGGTTTCCTTTCGAAGCCATTCGGCTGACGGAAAACAAATGTGGCGCATCAGCGAAGTGTGAAACCCTCAATCACCAGAAGCGCTCTCGCTCAGCGGCTTTTATCAGTGAGAGAGCGCCTGCCACGATAGCCTTTAAAAAAGTTAAATGCTATTTTCAGGTACCCCAAAGTTATGAATAGGAGATTGTTTTGAATTCTTCTGGGGAACCATTTTTGATTAAATTAAAATATTTCCCTGAACGAATTTATTTGCCTGGAAAAACCTATTTGAAATACTAAAAAGCAGTAAAATACTATTTTCAAGTTGATAAAACCGTATAATTAAGATTATATATAGGAGTAATATGTAAATTAAAATTACTAACGAGAAGTAAATTAATAAATAAACAACAAAAAATGATTTTTTTAAAATTTGAATCAATATATTTATGAATATTTTATCAAAAAATTCGTATACATAATGTTCAAGTTTCAATATTAATTTCTTATAGAAACTGTAGTAAGTATAATATACACAATATGTTAATGTTATTTTAAAATACATAATGTGTAATATACAGTGTACAATAATATATAATAGCCCTATAATAATTGTATTAAAATTAAACGTGCCTACTATTATACTTGTATACAAGAGCTGTCTGATAAGTCAGTTACTTTTTGAAGAAAACATTTTTTTTCGGCAAATGAGCGTTTTATTTCTCAATATAATCTCCTTTTAGCCGGATACATTTGGTCCAGCGTTTTTCCAATTTTTTTATTTCTTTCAAATAATAGGTTTTCTCAAGGCCCTCAAAATAGGTGTTTGTTTCCGTGATGACCTCTTCATTCGACCCAAATCTTTTACCACCCAGCCATTTCTTCAGGTTTGAATACACGAAATTTCCGCAGGGGGCTAAATCTCGAGAATATGCTGGATGAGGTAGCAGTTCGTAGCCCAATTCATGGAATTTTACCATCGTGACTACACACGTGTGCACTCGTGCATTTTCCTGATGGAACAGCACTTTTTTCTTCGACAAATGCGGTCGTTTTTGCTTAAAATCAATATCGAATCTGTCCAAAAGCTCGTATGTATGTATGTATGTATGTATGTATGTATGTATGTATGTCTGTCTGTGAGCACGATAACTTTCGAAAGAATTGAGATATTGGATTGGCCTTGGGTATACTCTTTAGGTCTCGTAAACGAAAGGAAAGATCGTTAGCCAGCCATTTTGGATCAAAATTCAAAAAGCGAGTGTATTTTGAAAATCGTTGAGGCCATTTTTTCAACAATCTGGAAATTATATGTGCGCCTGTTCATAGTACTCAAAAATTCAAACAATTTATATTGTATGACATGTTTCGATGAAATGAAAATTTTCAGACTAACAGCATTTTCAAAATTCAAAACAGGAAACTAAAATTAAAATTTTCAGCAAAACAACGCAACACACGGCAAAAAGTCAGGGGGAAAAACGTGTTTTTTTTGCACGCCCTACAGGACTATCATAACGACTTTTTGAATATTCTCGAAAAATCGGAAATTCTCATTTTTATTGCACAAAAAATAATGAAAAATCAAAAATTTAATTTCACGGTCAAACTATGCAAGATACGAAAAATGAAATGAAAACAAAAACTGTGCACTCCAAAAAGATCTACAAATTTGTTGATTGTCACTTTTTGATAGGATGTATTGTTTCTGTTTTATTCGTAAAAAACAACACTAATAGTGAAAAAATCGACCCGAGTAGTGGGCACATTCTCATCAAAACTTTGATTATTTCATTATGTGAGTGGGTTTTCAAAATGTTTAATTTTTTTCATGTCCTCAACACTATTTGTAACGATGTAAACAATAAAATAACCATCATTAATGCTCATGCCCAAGTGCGAATTGCCGGAACTGAACACACGGCCCAAGCTTGGTCCAATTTCGGCAGCCAAACATCGGCTAATGCTATTGGGCCAATATCGGCCTTTTAATCAGCCCAGTGTTGTGCCCGTAGTCGCTGCCTATATTGGATAATCAAATTTGTCGATCTACCGCCGATGCTTGGCCCAGTGATGGTACATTATTGGATCAAGTGTCACTTTTATCACGGCAAAGCATGTTTTATGAGGAAAGGCCAGAGATCGGCAAAGACGCGGCGCACTGCTATTCCAAACTTCGTCTTTACTCTGGAAAAACATGTTTTAATAGAAAAAGCCAGAGTCTGGCCCAGGCTCGGCGCACTGCAGTTCCAAACTTCGTCTTTACTCTGGAAAAACATGTTTTAATAGAAAAAGCCAGAGTCTGGCCAAACAAAGGCGCATCACTGAGCCCAGTGTTACTTTTACTACGGCAAACCATGTTTTAAAAGGAAAAGCCAGAGCTCGGCCCAGTGATAGCACATTACTGGACCAAGAGTGACTTTTACTACGGCAAACCATGTTTTAAGAGGAAAAGCCATAGTTCGGCCCAAACTCGGCATAGTGCTGTTCCAACCTCGTCCTTACTCTGGCAAAACATGTTTTAATAGAAAAAGCCAGAGTCTGGCCCAACAAAGGTGCATCACTGGGTCCAGTGTGACTTTTACTACGGCAAACCATGATTTAAGAGGAAAAGCCAGCGTTCGCCCCAGACTCGGCGTAATGCTATTCCAATCTCTTCTTTACTCTGGCAAAACATGTTTCAATAGAAAAAGTCAGAGTCTGGCTCAACAAAGGCGCAGCACTGAGCCCAGAGTGACTTTTACTACGACAAACCATGTCTTGAGAGGAAAAGACGGAGTCTGGCCCAGTGACAGCATAT
This sequence comes from Andricus grossulariae, assembly GCA_011634705.1. Taxonomy (NCBI): domain Eukaryota; kingdom Metazoa; phylum Arthropoda; class Insecta; order Hymenoptera; family Cynipidae; genus Andricus; species Andricus grossulariae. The sequence continues at coordinate 130,326,048 of JAABKJ010075445.1, read as the reverse complement.
TACTGGATTAAGTGTTACTTATACTACGGAAAAAAACATTTTTAAAAAGGAAAAGCCAGAGTTCAGCCCAGGCTCGGCGCACTGCTGTTCCAAACTTCGTCTTTACTCTGGAAAAACATGTTTTAGAAGGAAAAGCCAGAGTTCGGCCCAGGCTCGGCGCACTGCTGTTCCAAACTTCGTCTTTACTCTGGCAAAATATGTTTTAATAGAAAAAGCCAAAGTCTGGCCCAACAAAGTCGCTTCACTGGGCCCAATGTGACTTTTACTACGGCAAACCATGTTTTAAAAGGAAAAGCCAGAGTTCGGCCCAGGCTGATTTTGTGCTCTTGCTATTTATCAAACATGAAGTATGTGTCATTCTATGTTTGAATTTTCATTTCAAATTATTTCATTGCTACACGTGTCAATGTCTGGTTATTGATTACAAGTTTGCATATTTAAACCTGTATGATCTCTTTTACTTGAATATTATTGGTTCTCCTTCTTTGTGTTCTTTTTCCTCGAATAATTCAGTTCTTACCATTCAAAATGACTAAAGAGGAAATTGTCGAACTGATCAACCAACGAATCAAATTGAGCGGTATTATTTCACGGGCTTATGTCAATTTTGAGAAATTAGGTGCTGCTAATCTTACACGTGGAGCATGCAAGGCTCGCATGCAGAATCTAGATAAGAAAGGGGTTTAATTTCAGGAGAAGCATCAAGAGGTACTCTCCTTCAATACAAAGAAGGATGAGAAGTCGCCGTACTTCTCTAAAGACATTTTTAGTGAAACGGAGGAACTCTATTTAATCGAGATGGGTAAATTTTTGGATAAAATGGATGCCTATGATCGAGGACTAGCTTCTAGGGATGATAACAAAAAATCAGTTCAACCAGCGAATCACGGCCATGGTCCAGACCTTCAGAAGATCGAGCTTCCTAAGTTTTCGGACAACTATTTGGATTAGCCAAATTACCGTGATTTATTTAATGTAATTGTCGTGGCAAATCCGAAACCAACAAACGTTGCAAGATTGCATTATTTGAAAACAAGTCTATCTGGAGAACCTGCTCATCTCCCTAACAACATTCCTACTACTGCTGAGAACTTCACCCGAGCATGGTATTTACTGATGGAAACATATCAAAACACTCAGTTGTTGGTGAGTTCTCAGATAGCCGCTTTATGTTCTCTACAGCCGGTATCTACAGAATCTGCCTCTGATTTAAAGAAACTTCTGCATGGAACGACAGAAGCCATCGGTGCCTTTACTGTACCTAAGCATCCCGTCAAAACATGGGATGATTGAATGACCTACATTATAGTTCAACGACTGGATGAGCATTCCCGCCGGGTCTGGGAAACTTCTCTTGGAGGAGAAGTGGAACCACAAACGTCAGAACAGCTCAAGACATTTCTTACGACCAGGATCAAGGCACTTGAGTCCATGGGCCATTCAGCTAGCCCTCAGACAACAACAATCTGATCATCGTCGAAGAGTTCTTTAAAACATAACAAATCAAGTTCTACCGTGAAGGCACATAACGCTTCAAAAAAGCCTCACAGAAAACCTTCACCTAACGTTAGCTGCACCCTCTGTCAGAAGAATCCTTACTTGCTGTTATGTGAAGGATACAAGGCTAATCCTTCTAAATCTTCTAGGGGCATATGTGAGAACTGTTTTGGACCAGATAGAGTTGGAGACTGTCTCTCTAATAAGGTGTGTCGTAACTGCCATGGTCGCTATCATACCTTCATTCACGACCCAGCATCATCACCAGGAATTGAATCCAAACAGTTTTCTGCGTCTGGATCTTCCACGCTCTACAATTCAAGGAACGATAGGAATCCAACATGACAATTAGTAAATTCTCATGCTACCTCTAGTGCCTTCCCGCTTCTCTCTGGAAACAGAGGCTCTGATTATACCTCGACTCAGCAATTATATACCGTCACATCGAGTCGCCACTCAACCCTGGCCCAAATTAAATGGGCTTGACCTTGCTGATCCGAAACCTTGTGCAAACTCAGCTGTCCATCTCTTACTTGGAGCTGAAATCTATGCACTCATCATACGACCAGGCTTAATGTCTCGGCCAGACAACAGAGTAGTAGCACAGGACACAATGATGGGTTGGATTCTTACAGGACGAACTACTGGCTCAACGAGTAAAGTGATAATCGATGAGGATCAAGGTCAAACGGTTTCATTCAAACCAGTTATCAGCATGTTATGTGCAATCTAGGACGCCTTATCTATTCAACTTCACCGCTTCTGGGAACAAGAGGAGGTAGCTCTACCTGCATCTGCATTACTGACTGCAGCAGAGCAGTTTTGTGAACAACAATATGATCTATCTTATTCTATCCTGATTCTATCAACGTCAATATTTTTCTATCTCTCTATCAATCTCAACTCCCATTATCTTTTTCAATCTCTTTTTCTCTATCGCTTCTTGTCCTTTATCTATCCATGTCAATCTAAATTCATGTATTTCTTTTCCAATCTTCTTTTCTCTATCTCTTCTTGTCCTTTATCTATCCACGTTAATTATTTTCTATAGTTTTGTCAATCCAAATTCACGTCTTTCTATTCCAATATCCTTTTCTCTATCCCTACTTATACTTTATCTATCCCCGTCAAACTTTCTCTATCTTTTCGTCAATCTAAAACGTTTTTCTTTTCCAATCTTTCTTTTCTCTATCTCATTCTATCCTGATTCTATCAACGTCAATATTTTCCTATCTCTCTATCATTCTAAACTCTCATTATATTTTTCAATGTCTTTTTCTGTATCTCTTCTTGTCCTTTATCTATTAATGTCAATCTTTTTCTATTTTTATTTCAATCTAAATTCACGTCTTTCTTTTCCAATCTTCTTTTCTCTATCTCATCCTATCTTGATTCTATCAACGTAAATATTTTCCTATCTCTCTATCAATCTAAACTCTCATTATCTTTTTCGATCTCTTCTTCTCTATCTCCTCTTGTGCTTTATCTATCCACCTCAATATTTTTCTATCTCTCTGTCAATATAAATTCACTTCATTCTTTTCCAATCTTCTTTTCTCTATCTCATCCTATCCTGACTCTATCAACGTCAATATTTTTCTAGCTCTCTATCAATCTAAACTCTCATTATCCTTTTCAATCTCTTTTTCTCTATCTCTTCTTGTCCTTTATCTATTCACGTCAATCTTTTTCTATCCTTTTGTCAGTCTAAATTCACGTAATTCTTTTCCAATCTCCTTTTCTCTATCTCATCATATCCTGATTCTATCAACGTCAATATTTTTCTATCTCTCTATCAATCCAAATTCCCGTTATCTCTGTCAATCTCCTTTTCTTCATCTATTCTTATCGTTTATCTATTCACGTCAATCTTTTTCTCTCTTTTTGTCAATCTCAATTCATGTCTTTCAGTTCAAATCTCCTTTTGTCTATCTCATCTAATCCTGATTCTATCAACGGGAATATTTTTCTATCTCTCTATCAATCTAAACCGTCGTTATCTTTTTCAATCTGCTTTTCTCTATTTCTTTTCATCCTTCATCTATCCACATCAATCATTCCCTATCTCATCCTATCCTGATTCTATCAACTTCAATATTTTTCGATCACTCTATCAATATAAACTCCCGTTATCTATTTAAATCTCCTTTTCTCTATCTCTTCTTATCCTATATATATATTCTCGTTAATATTTTTCCATCTCTCTGTCAATCTAAATTCCCTTCAATCTTGTTTAGTATCCTTTCCCTGCCGCCTCGTATTCTACATCTATGAACATCTATCTTTTTCTATCTATTTTTCAGTTTAAATTTACGCCACGGTGTCTTTCTGGCGCGTGGTCAACGTCAAATTAATTTTTGGAATAAATTCCCTGACTTTTCGATAGGTTTCCTAATTTTAAGGGATAGAAAATGATAAGAGTACTCAATTGCGGAAGATAGAAAAAGAGATAGACAAAAAATAAAATTTATATTAAAGGGATAGAATGAAGTAAATAAAAGGATAAGGGTCTTTGGTTACGGAAGATAAAGAAAGAGATGAAAAAATACTGAAATTCATAATAGATAGATATAGTTGGGATAGAAAAAGTTAAGAGTCCTAGATTACGAAAGGAAGAGTAAGAGATAGAACATTATTAAGGTTGGGGATAGGAAAATATAGCGTTTCAGGGATGCAAAGTGATACATTGAATGATAAAAGGAGAGATACACTAATTTTATCTCTTCCTATCCCCCAATTTATTTATTTCTCAATATCTCCACTTCCAGCAGGGAAAAACCTGCGAATTGACGTGGATAGATAAAGGACAGGGCGAGATAGAGAAGAGAGGATTGAAAATGATCGACGTAAGTTTAGATAAACGGTTATTTTTTATTAATTCTTTTGTTTATGAAAATTTTGAAGTATATGTGTTTCAAAGTAAATATTATTAATTCCTAACCTCAATAACTAACCATTCCAATCATTTATAATGTTCTTGTTTGAGTGTTGTCTCTATTCCGTATTAAATTCTCTTGCGAATAAAATTGTTACTTGAAAATAGCGCCAACTCAAGCCAATCAAAATTCATCAAAGTTCAACTAGTTCCGGTGCAGCGGCACCAATCAGAATTGAAGTACCCCGTGTCTCAACTCTCTTTTGAGGATCTAACACACTGCAAGCAGTTTAAAGTTCGTTCTGTAAATTTAAATATTTCTGATCATATTGGTTTTCCGATTCTAGACACTCAATTGCAGAAGTGAATAGAATAATAATTAGTTAAAAAATTTCTGCCCCTTTGAAAAATAGAAAATTATCAATATTTTGAATTACAAAATATATTTTAGACCTAAATTCTCCTCTAAAAAATAGGTGTGTCACGAAAATCTCGAAAGCAATGTTGTCGCTTTTCTGCAATGAATTAAGAATTTAGTTTCAGTTGAAGGGTTAAGAATAATGTCACATTTTTATGATGTGCATGATAAAACTGACCAAAACTGAAGATTGATGAATTTGAAATTTTATTTAACCAAAGCCAGACAAATTCAGCAGTATTAAAATGTCTACTTAACGTTAACAAAAGTAACTTTATTGTCAAATATAAATAATAAATTGCCATTTAAATAATGCAACGAAAATAAAGACAAATTGTCCAAAAAACCTATTATATAATATTATTATACTCAAGTATAAAAATTGAAGAAAAAAGCACAACCCACGGGAGAGCTGAACCAACTTTAAATGAAAAGTGTTTGCTCATGGCATTTTCTGTTTAATTATGGTTCCACTTTGTCCCATGAAAATTAAAAAAATTAAACTTAAAATCATCGCCTGAGCCGTTTTTAAGAAAAGAAATTTTTTTAAATATGAGTTTTAAATTTTGTGTACATGCTGATAGTAAAAGTTGTTTTGCATTTTCTTTTAATTTGTATTTATTTTTATATGGTTTTGTACATTTTAAAGGTATATGATAGAGAGCATCACGTAAATATTTCTTTTATTAATCAAACTTATCAATATATTTCCCGTCTTTTTATTGTCGTATGTACTTGGTGGATTATAGCGCTGAAGTTCGAGACGTCTACCGGTGACGGTTTCACTAATTTTTACGAATTTTCAATTTTTAATTTTTCATATTTTTTTCACATTACTGTTGGACAAGGTTTACTAAAGACACTGGCACTTCCGGTTTTTCGAATTTTACATTTTTTTTTTTAATTGGAGCGGAAAGACGTTTTTTTCCAGAAATGTCGAGTTTCATATAAAATTAATAAAATGTGACAGTTTAAAAGTTGATATTATGAAATATATTGACCAAACGAAATGAAATCAACAACAAAATACAAAGTTATCCCTGCGGACGAGGGACAAATCGGACCAGATGTGCCCGGAAATCGGGTCTTATACCTTATACGGTCCATTTTCATATAAAATTAATGAAATGTGACAGTTTAAAAGTTGATATTCTGAAATATATTGACTAAACGAAATGAAATCAACAATAAAATCCAAAATTATCCGTGCGGGCGAAGGTCAAATCGCACCAATTGTGCCCGGAAATCGTGTCCATTACCTTATACGGTCCACTTTTTATATAAAATTAATGATATGTGACAGTGGAAAAGTTGATATTATGATGTACATTAACCAAGCGAAACAAAATCAACAACAAAATCCAAAATTATCTGTGCGGACGAGGGTCAAATCGGACCAAAGGTGCCCGGAAATCATATCTAATACCATATACGGTCCATTTTCATATAAAATCAATGAAATATGACAGTTTAAAAGTTGATATTATGATATATATTGACGAAAAAAAAATAAAAACAACAATAAAATCCAAAATTATCCGTGCGGACGAAGGTCAAATCGGACCAAATGTGCCCGGAAATCGTGTCTATTACGAAATTCTTGTACTTCGGCCGCCCGTTGACGCTGAATAGCACGCGCCCATTTCCTGACGGGGGTTGAGTCCCATCCGTGAAGTCTTCGAAGTGCTTCTAGCAAGCCTATAGCTCGACTTCGATCAAGTATCCGCAGATACAGGATCGTTACGCGTTCAACATGTGGGGCGCTAAGTCCCCCAAGAAGTGAGTGCTCACAATAGGTTGTAGAGAAGGCATTCCAAAATTCTTGTTAAATCCTTTTATTAGTATACGCCTCCGAGGCAGAGAGAGCCGCGAGACTGTCAGGCGGCTAGCGGTCTAAGGAGAGAATAAAGGCTGTTATCTGAGTGGTAACGCTGCTCGAGGCGTCCGTGAGAGTAGCAGGAGAGTGCGATAACTTGGTAGTGCTCTCAGTGCCTGGTAATGGCCGAGTGCCTCGATATCATTGTTCATTTTAAAATTCTATTCTATCATCTTATGAACTTGATTTTTAATATTTTCTATTTGTGCAGGGAAATTCAGTTTATTTTCCAAAATTTTTGCGAGATATTTGACCTTAGTCTTGAGCTCAATTATTGGATTTTACAAACAGAAAACCGGAATATTTTCCTTTTTATGCTTATGTGAAGATATAATTAACTCAGTCTTATGGACGTTTACTTTTAGTTTCCATTTATCGAAATATTTGGCTAACATATTAACATAATGTTGTAACCTGACTATAGCTATGCGTTTGCTCATTGATGCTGTATAGGCCGTTGTATCGTCGGCAAAACGTGATAATGAAATACCTATCAATCTCGGAATATCATTTATATAATACAAAAAGAGGACGGGACCGAGAATTGACCCCTGCGGGACTCCTGCTGCTATTCCCTATTTATCAAATTGATCCACATTAACTGTGACTACAAGTTTCCTATTTTAAGATAGCTTTGTATAGTTTCAACTATATATATGGTCAATTTAAATTTTTCTAGTTTATAGATTACACCTTAATGCCAAACGGTGTCCAAGGTCTTTTCTAGATCCAGAAAAATCATTGCCGTTAATAATTTTGCGTTGAAGTTCGTACTAATAGTATTTGTAAATTTAATTAGCTGCTAAACTGCGCTTCTTTTTGGTCTGAAAGCGAATTGCTCAGGAATTAGAATCTTATTTATTGACTCAAATGTTTTAATTCTGTTGTAGATGATGCTCTCAAGAAGCTTTCCTAGAATAGATAGCAAACTAATTCGATGATAACTAGCTGGGAAAAGCTTGTCTTTGCCAGCTTTATGAAATGGCGAAATATTAGCAATTTTTCAGGTATCCAGAAAATAATCTAAGTTTAACCATGCGATGAAAATATATGACAATTAAACAAACGCCTTTTTAGGAAGATTTTCAATAACAATATTCTGAATTCCATCGAGCCCTGGAGCCTTTCTTGAACCCGTCCCCATGGTTACTTTCCTAATTTCACATGGTGCGACTAGATTCACCTGTTTCTTATTTACATTTTCTCCTAAAATAAGCCTATATTTATGATTGAACTGCTGTTCAGTATCGTTATTTCCCATATCCTCGGTCAGATAGTTGACTAACTGATAATGATGTGCTAGAACGTTGGTTATTTTATTGGCTAGTTTGTTTTTAATTTTGCGGACAGCATCACTACTTTTTCTTAGAAATATTTTACGCATCCCAATGGGCAATATTAATTATGTTTGAATGTAGCCAAGTCACTTCCATCCTGAATTACAACAAATGTTGTTCAGCTCGTGGAGGTCAGTCGATAGTTCGCAGAAATATGCTGCTTGGTGTTGCGCTTGGTGGTTGTCCTTCTTCTTCGCTGGAATGTACTTAGCAGCTCCAGTGGTGGTAAGTATCTCTGTCTCATCCCATATACACTTTACACCTTAAATTTCGATGTTATTTATTATATCCATCAGCATCAGATCTGGGAAGCCTTTGGCACTAGGCTTTTTGGTTTTTGTTCCTTGAACATGTGCGTAAAATATGGCAAATCTCCCATATCCAAAGTCTCACGTGAAGCATCGTTCAACATTCAGATGTGGTGTGATGCAAATATGTGAAAAATAATGTTCAACACAATCAATTAAAAATCCTGAAAATTGTCTATAAATAAGAGTAGACTATGTATGCCAGGATTTGCTTAAAAGTTGTCAATCTAACTATTTTTTACTCAATAATTTAAACTATTAAAATAAAAACTTTTTTTACTTTAAGCGAATTTTTTCTATTGGAGCTATTGTTTCTGAATCGGATAATACCCATTTATAATCGCTGCTGAATGGGTCTCAGAAAAAAAATACGTTGCCCATTAAAAAACTCATGTTTTTATTCAAAAGTCAGCCTAAGCAATGGGTGGCAATCTGGAATTCCAGTGACAGATACGCAATTCAGAAGTCGTCAAAACCCATGCAAAAGCAAGTGAATGGATTTTTGTTTTCTGGGTACTTACTACAAGTGTAAATCTGCGTGTGAAATGTCACTTGGGAGTTATTCAGCTAATATACTTTGCACGTGGAAATGCACGTGGAAATTCACGTGCATTTTCCCAAATTGACACCTCAATATGCCCATGTCAATCCACGTGTAAATCTACGTGTAAATCCACGTGTATATTTTGAGTAGGGATAGTTCTGCCCAGGCCGTGGACACTCAAAGCTTTAGAAGTGCACGCGTATAGTCGACGGTGGCGCCACCAAACGAGCCCGCAGGTTTTCAAGATAAGATAATAGATGCTTGACGTTATATCCAGATGATTTGAAGATAACTTAATTTAAAAACTTAATCAATTTAAAAAAAACAATAGAAAACCAAATAGAAATACATAAATAATTACTGGAATAATTATTTAGGAATTTCTGTTTGTTTTTCTATTGGTTTTTTTTTTTTTCTCTTGAAAACGTGTTTTAAGGAAAAAGCAAAGATGATGGAAGTATGTTTGAAACGTGGTTTGAAAGCAGTTTTTATTTGAAACTTGTAATAATATATTTACGAAGTATTCGAGGGCCGGTACGTTCATTGTAAGAGAACATACACTTTATTCGCTGGCTATAACGTTCGTTAATTTTCTATATTTCGGCTGTCCCGAAGAATAAGTGACTAACAAAGTTTTCCCTATACAGAGTGTATCAACTATATTTTACTTCGCTAGAGTGTCGTATCTCTATGTATTTTTAAATGGAGATACGACACGCTAGCGAAACATAACACAGTTGATACGCTTTGTTTTCGGAAAAATTGGTTAGAGGCTTATTCTTCAGAACAGACGATTTAATAATGTACGTACCAGTCTTCGAAGACTTCTTCATAGGTTAGGCCCAGTAAATAACAAAGTTGACACCGTTCGGTAAGCAACGAAGGAGTAAGATAGATAGATGAAACGTCGACCCCTCAGCGACGTTTAGCGGGGAAAGACCTACAGAGCCATCTAACGAGCCCGCGAAACAGGACCAGAGTATACGCCGTCGCGTTTCCCTATACTAGTGACCACGGCCTGGTTCTGCCTCATCATTCAACTTTGGAAAATTATATATAGTTTTATAATTTTTGATTTTTTCCCGAGAGCACAGAATATGAAAATCATTCATTGTGGAAAAGTTCCTATCGAATCTTGTAGTTTTTATGGCGATGAATAGATGGGAAAAAAATATCACGTGATTGGATTCTATCTGAACCCGGCTCTCCCCGGCCCCCACCCCCTCCAGCTGTTTCAGTAGTGTCTTGTCGCAGTGTCACTGCGGTACAAATTGCATGCTTTTGACATTTTGTGTTTGTGTATTTTTTGTTTCGTTATTATATTTATTGAGTGTGCGAGAAAGCGTAGTGAGTACACCATCTTGTAAAGGGGATTGGTTAGATTTCAGAATAGGGGCGTCAACCCTATTTTGGCTGAAACAATTTTTTTTTCGACAACAAACTAATAGAATCTTTAATTGAACGATAAGTGAAGCGATTTGATAAGACAAAAGTTTTAAATTATTGTTACTTTTGTTACTACGATGTCTCAAATCTGGGTCTGTCACGATATCGGAATGATCATATTATGATCGCTGATACAATTCGATATACAGGGCATTAAAATTCGTCCCAGCAAGGTCTTGAAGCAGTTGGGGGTCTGGCTGGACACGAAGCTAAATTTCTACGAACATGTAGACAAAACTGTTCAAAAAGCTGAAAGGACGATGACAGCGCTTGCAGGTCTCATGCCGAATATAGGGGGACCAAGAGCATCCAAAAGACGAGTACTGACGAGTGTAGTACACTCGCAAATTCTGTACGCAGCTCCAATCTGGGAGAAAGCAATGCAGAAGAAAGAGCAAAGAAAAAAGATATCCAAGCTTCAGAAGATAATGGGCATTAGAGTGTGCAGTGGATACCGCACAGTATCAACAGAAGGGGTGAGAGTCCTAGCAGGCATAGCCCCAATAGAACTGCTAGTAAGGGAGAGACAAGAAATATACGAAGGGTGGCAGAGAGACGAGGCCAGAGCAAACATGATGATAAGATGGCAGGAAAAGTGGGCTACAGCAACAACTGGAAGATGGACATGGAAGTTAATCCCAGACATTCGAAAGTGGCTGGAAAGACCCTACGGAGAAATGGATTATTTTCTGACGCAGGCCCTATCAGGCCATGGATGCTTCAGAAAGTACCTATTTGATCGCAAAAGGTCTATAACGGACGGATGTCCGTATTGCGGGGAGCTCGACGACGCATGTCATACCTTGTTCTCATGCACAAGATGGGAAGAAGCTAGAGAAGAGTACAGAAGAGAGACAGGCAAAGCTTTCACAGACAAAAATATGATGGAAAGTCTAACTGAATCCGAAAAAGGCTAAATCTTCAAGCTAAATCAGCGGATGAAGCAATTTTGACATCACAAGATCTTTACGAATGGGCGAAGAATAAATTCAAATATATGCTAATCTTCCATTACACCAAACAAATACATAGCAGAACTCAAAGGAAAGATAAACAATTGGAAGTGAGGCCATACTCTGGCGCCGATGATTGTCTTTCGATTGTTCAGTACTAAGGAAATATCGTTTTCTGAACCTATGGACATAATTCATGAGAACCTCCTCCGCCAATCACAGCTGTCATATTGTGTCTGCCAAATCGAATTCCGATATTCTGCGTGTAGATTCATGATCAGCATCCATGGAAACCCTGGAGTAATCATTTTCAAGCTGATCAGACTTGTTCGGGTCATTTGAAACTAAAAAGTTGGACAATATGAGCTATATTGGATCCGCCACTTTGAATTCTCATATCTGACTCCAGATTTGTAATCAGCGACACGAAAAATACCAGACTAATCATTTTCAAGTGGATCAGGGTAATTTGAATTACTCAAAACTTGAAGGTTGACTGACATCCGCCATATTGGTTCTGCCATTTTGAATTTTTATATTATTACTTTAGATTCGTAATCAGCGACCCCAAAAACATCCAAGTGATAATTTCCAGGTCGATTCGGTTGATTTCAATCACTCAAAATTCTATGGTTGGCTTCCATCCCCCATATTGGATCAGTTATTTTGAATTTTTATATTCTGACTCCATATTCGTAGTCAGCGACCCCAAAAACACGCAAGTAACCATTTTCAAATCGATCAGGGTGATTTGAATTACTTAAAACTTGATGTTTGGTTTATATCCGCCATATTGGACAGGCCATTTTGAAGTCTCATATTATGACCCCAGAATCGTGAACGGCGACCCCGAAAACCCCTTAGGGGTTACTTTGAGCCCGCTTCGAGTAATTGTCGCTTTTTAATGAATGATATTAACTGAAAATTCATGATTTTTGCCCGTTCCACGCGCCACATTGAAGCCACCATATTTAATTTTCTCAAAGATCACAATGCATTCAAAAGTAAACGTCGAGATGAAGATTTTTAAGTCCTTCTACGTCTTGATTAGACGCGAGGAATTTTGGCAACAGCCTTGTCCCGGTTGACGTGGAACGTCCCATATAAATATATATAATTGGAAACTAAAGGTTGACAACCACCACAGGGTCCCACTGGGAGCAACTGTCATCTAAAAAATGACATCGGCTCCCAGTAGCAATAATCCTATTCTATTCAATTTTCTACAATATAATTTTAAACATTTGAAAATTCAATTTTTAATTGATTTAAATTGGAAACTGTTGAAAGTTTGATTTTTAATTTACTTGAATTGTCAATTCTCTTCAATTTTAAACAAGTGAATTTTCAACCTTGAAAATTGCAGAAATTAAAAATTGAATTTTAAGCCGTTAATAATCCAATTATATTCAATTTTCAACAATGTAATTTTCAACAATTGAAAACTCAATTTTTAAAAAATTT
>JAABKJ010075445.1:130167635-130313320 GCA_011634705.1 Andricus grossulariae | reverse complement strand
GTAGAGAGTTTAAGTTTTAAATTACTTGAATTGTCAATTTTCTTTAATTTTCAGCAATTGAATTTCCAACTGTTGAGAATTGAAGAACATTAAAAATTGAATTTTAAACTGATAATAATTCAATTTTATTCAATTTTCAACAACTGAATTTTGAAGTGTTAAAAATTCTATTACCAATTTTGTTCAATTTTCTATATTTGAAAATTCAATTCACTTTAATTTTCAGAAAACTGAATTTTCTTCAAGTTTTAACAGTTTAAAATTCAATTTTCAATTTTCCACCAGTTTCGACAGTTGAAAATTCAATTTGTTTACATTTCAAAATTGAAATTTCAATTTTGAACAATTGAATAATCAATTTTCTTCAATTTTGAACAATTGAATTTCCAACAGTTAAAAATTGCAGAAAATTGAATTTTAAACTGTTGCAAATGGAAGAAAATTGATCATTGAATTTTCAACCGTTAATAATCCAATTCTATACAATTTTCAACAATTGAAAATTCAATTTTTAATTTTCTTAAATTTGAAACAGATAAAAATGTCATTTATAATTGGCCTGAATTGTCAATTTTCTTCCATTTTCAACAATTGAATTTTCAACTGTTGAAAATTGAAGAAAATTAAATATTGAACTTGAAACTGTTAATAATTCAATTTTGAACAATAGAATTTTGAACAGTTGAAAATTGTTGAAAATTCTATTATCAATTTTCTTCAATTTTCTACAGTTGAAAATTCAATTTTCAATTTTCTTAAATTTTAAACGGTTGAAAATTTAATTTTAAACCGTTAAAAATTCAACTGTTCAAAATTTAAGAAAATTGATAATTGGATTTTTAAAAGTTAAAAATTAAATGTTATTCCATTTTTAACAATAGAATTTTTAACTGTTGAAAATTCAATGATCAATTTCCAAAGTTTAAAATTCAGTTTTTAATTTTCCACAATTTAAATTGCTTCAAGTTTCAACAGTTGAAAATTCAATTTTCTTAAATTTTAAACAATTTGAAATTCAATTTAAAAATATAAAAAAATGTTTAACAATTGGATTATCAATTTTCAACTGCGAAAAATTCAAGAAAATTAAATTTTAAACTGTTGAAAATGGAAGAAAATTGATAATTGAATTTCCAACCATTGATAATCCAATTTCATTCAATTTTCAACAACTGCAAATTAAATTTTTTAAATTTTAAACAGTTAAAAATTTAATTTTCATTTTGCTTGAATTGACATTTTTCTTCAATTTTTAACAATCGAATTTTCAACTGTTAGAAATTAAAGAAAATTAAAACTTGAATTTTAAACTGTTAATGATTCAATTTTATTCAATTTTCAACCATAGAATTTTCAACTGTTGAAAATTTTACTATCAATTTCCTTTAATTTTCTACAGTTGAAAATTCAAGTTTCTTCAAATTTCAGAAAAATTTAATTTTCTTCAAGTTTTAAGTTTCAAATTCAATTTTCTACCAGTTTCGACAGTTATAAATTCAATTTTCTTACATTTTAAATCTGAAATTTCAATTTTTAATTTTTTCCCATTTTTAGCAATTGAATTATCAATTTTCTTCAATAATTGAAGAAAATTGTATTTTAAACTGTGGAAAATGAATGAAAATTGATAATTGAATTTTCAACCGTTAATAATCCAATGTTATTCAATTTTCAACAACTGAAAATTAAATTTTTAATTACTAATGATGATATTTCTGAAAAGTGAAAATATTCTTGGTTATTAGAACTTAATTAACTTATGTTATGGTTTTCAAATTATAAATTAATTTTGGTTAATAATTAAAATATTTAATTAATTTTTTTTTAACTGCTGAAATTACTTTTTTATTTTTAAAAATTGGATTTTTGGATTCAAAACGCTAAAAACTGGACGTTTTTTGAAACCATTCAAATTTATTTAAAATCACTTTTAGTTAAATGGAATTTTTATAGAAAAAATTTTTGACAATTCATAAAGGAATTATTTATTTAATTTTTTATTTATTTAATTATTTATAATTATTTGAAAAAAAACCTAAAATATCTAAAATCGAGGATTCTGACACTTTTCCATTTTTTTCATAAAATTGTTATTGATTTTTGAATGGAAAATCATCTTTTTTTGGTCGAAAATTTAAATACTTGGTTGAAGGCTGAACAACTTTGTTGAAAATTTATTTTTTTGGTTGAAGATTCAGCTCATTGATTGAAAAATTAAATGAAAAATTGAAAATTCGTATCAGCTTCCGTTTAAAATTGATCTTTTTTAGACGAAAATAATAAATAAATTCATTAAAAAATCATATTTTTGTTAAAAATTGATCCATATGGGTGAATTTTTAATTCTAATGTTAAAATGTATTAAATTATGTTAAAGATTCATCATTTTAGTTAAAAATTTACATTTGGTTGAAAATTTAACCAACTGTTTGAATTCTTTTTTTCTTTGAATTTAACTTTTTGAAAATTATATTTTTTTATTTATTTTTTTAACAGGAAATTGGACTATTCCATTTTTTACTGAACATTTTTCTTTCTTGATCGAAAATGCAACAATTTTGTAGAAAATTAAACTATTCGGTTGAAAATTTAACTATTTGGTAGTAAATAAATTATTATTAATTATTATTATTATTTAAATAAATTTGTTTGTTGATAAATCATATTTTTGGATTTAAAATTTAACTATTTTGTTGAAAATTGTTTTTTTTTTTGCCAAAAATTAATTTTTTCACCTGAAAGTGTAACTTTTTCATTTTTGGTTGTAAATTTATCATTTATAAGTTGAAAATTCATCTACTTGGTATAAATTTCATATATCTTGTCAAAAATCAGTTTTTCTGTTTAAATTTAATTTATGGACAATTTTTTTTTTTAATTAATGTTTTGAACTGATAATTTAACTATTCAATTTTTGGTAAAAAAAATTCTTTGCCGATTTAAATTTCAATTGTTTTCTAAAAAAATTTACTTTTTAGCCTAAAAACATAAACTATTTCGTTCAAAATTCGTCTTTTTGGGTGGAAAGGTATTCTTTATTATTAAATTTATCTCTTTGAAAATTATTTTTTTTTTCAAGTAATTTTTTAATCTAATAATTAAGGAATTCGATTTTTGGTTACAAACTTATATTTTTTAACTAAAAATGCAACTATTTGGTAGAAAATTATTCTTCTGAGTGAAAGTTCATCTTTGTATGTTAAAATTTCAGCTATTTTGTTAAAAATTCAAATATTTTGTTCAAAGTTTTAAAAAGTTTTAAAAAATTCAATTTCTCAGGTTAAAAATTGAACTATCTTCTCTAAAAATTCGTCTTTTTCGTTTGAAAATTCAATTGTTTTTGTCTGAAATTTAATAATTTTAATTATTCCTGATTCATTCCCGAAGTAAAAAATATACCACAATTTGTAACGTACCGTCAAACGGGGTAATGTCAGACATCTGGGACAAATTCGGACATTCCTAAATTGATAGTTTAAATTACTTAAGGTGGTTTTAACCAGCATCAGGAATCAGTTGAAACCTCATTAAGTAATTTAAACTATCAATTCACGAATGTCCGAACTTACCCCATATGTCCGAAATTACCCCGTTTCACCGTTATTTCTAGACGACCCCTTGCCGGGGAAAACCTTTCTTATTTATTTAAAAAATGTAATTACTCTTTTTTCATATTCAGCAGACTACAGAAACAGGTAAAGCTGGTGAAGGTGGTATAGTTTATGCTGAATTGGACCTGACGCAACAGCAACAACAGCAGCAAGCTCGTCGAGATTTCAAAAGATTAAAAATTATTTTCTAAAATTTCGAAAACGAAAGGGAAATATTTTCAAGAAATATCTTCAAATTAGCAAGATTACAAAAATTTATAAAAAATGCGATTAAGTTTAAGACATTTTCAAGAGCTTTCAAAAGTCTCAAGGGATTTCAAAAGATTTCAAAGGATTTGGAATATTTTATGGAATTAAAAATAATTCCAAGGATTTTTTAATTGATTTCAATAATTTAAAGGGATTTGAAAGGATTTGAAATGTTTAAGGGTATTTCAAAAGATTCCAAGACATTTTCAAGAGCTTTAAACAGTCTCAAGGGATTTCAAAGGATTTCAAATATTATATGGAATTTAATAAAATTTCAAGGATGTTTTAATTGAATTCAATAATGTAAAGGGATTTGAAAGGATTTGAAAAATTAAGGGTATTTCAAAAGATTACAAGACATTTTCAAGAGCTTTAAAAAGTCTTAAGGGATTTCAAAAGATTTCATAGGATTTGAAATATTTTGTGGAATTTAAAAAGATTCCAAGGATTTTTTAATTTATTTCAATAATTTAAAGGGATTTGAAAGGATTTGAAATATTTAAGGGTATTTCGAAAGATTCCAAGACATTTTCAAGAGCTTTAAAAAGTCTCAAGGGATTTCAAAAGATTTCATAGGATTTGAAATATTTCGTGGGATTTAAAAAGATTCCAAGGATTTTTAATTGATTTCAATCTTTTAAAGGGATTCAAAAGGGTTTGAAATATTTGAGGGTATTTCCAAAGATTCCAAGACATTTTCAAGAGCTTTAAAATGTCTCGAGGGATTTCAAAAGATTTCAAAGGATTTGAAATATTTTATGGAATTCAAAAAGATTCCAAGGATTTTTTAAATTGATTTCAATAATTCAAAGGGATTTAAAAGGATTTTAAAGATTTAAGGTTTTTTCGAAAGATTCCAAGACATTTTAAAAAGCTTTAAAAAGTCTTGAGGAATTTCAAAAGATTTCAAAGGATTTGAAATATTTTATGGAATTTAAAAAAATTCCAAGGAATTTTAAATTGATTTCAATAATTTAAAGGGATTTGAAAGGATTTGAAATGTTTAAGGGTATTTCTAAAGATTCCAAGACATTTTCAAGAGTTTTAAACATTCTCAAGGTATTAAAAAAGATTTCAAAGGATTTGAAATATTTTATTGAATTTAAAAAGATTCCAAGGATTTTTTAATGGAATTCAATGGCTTAAAGGAATTTGAAAGGATTTGAAATATTTTAGGGTATTTTTAAATATTCCAAGGCATTTTTAATTGATTTCAGTAATTCAATGTGATTTGAATGTGATTTTAAAGGATTTGAAATATTTTAGGGTATTTCGAAAGATTGGAAGACATTTGCAAAAGCTTTAAAAAGTCTCAGGCGATTTCAAAAGATTTCAAAGGGTTTGGAATATTTCATGGAATTTAAAAAGATTCATTAAAATATAAAATATAAATCTCTACCAAACATTTCTTTTTTAGGTTTATTTGGTTTTAAAGTAAAATAAATACATAATTTTCCTAAGATTTTTGTGAAAATTCACTTTTTTTTTTGCTTCCAGGTATGTCGAAAAAATACAATTTTTCAGGATTTTGAAAAATTCTACGAAAAATTCGAGTCAGTTTTAAAGTTGGAAGATAAATATCTCTTAAATTGACTTGAAATATGCCAAAAATTTCTTTAAATCTTTGAAACTTGAAAGAATTGCCCTTATATCTTCCAGATATTTTCAAAACTTGTAGAAATATTTGGAAATTATAATATTTGGAAATATTTTGAAACTTTTGCAAATTTTCTTTAAAAATTAATTTTTCAAAATGAATAGTAATTAAAATTTTTCCAAGGAATCTCAAGAAATTTTTTTATTTTCTTGAAACTTCTTAAAAAGCTACGATATATTTTTTTTTTTTTTTTGAAATCTTCAACAGTTTAAATTTTGTTTAAAAATTTTTGAAATCATTTCAAACTTAAAATCATTGTTTAACTATTTCAAAAACTTTCCAAAGTAGAGAAATTTCCGATCCTAAGCTCTTTATGGAGGTAGTGCCAAAATATAAACACATAAACCTACTGTTTCCTTCATGACGGTCATTTTCCCTTAAACTGTTCGGGTCCGAACTTTCGCAATTTTGTATTGACCATTGATGCTCCTTTATTAATTTAATCTTCTCTCTTCGAGCATGAGCACGTTCTCTAACCGTCGCACACGTTGTCTCGAACGGGCCCTAGAGTTTATTACTCCTAGCCTCATTGCTAAACCCCTGAGTCCCTTCTTGGCAAACTTTTAACATACTCACTATCTCTTCCTCTAAGAAAAACCATTGTCTCCACCCTCCAACATGAACCAATAGGGTCATACTTCGTTCCCACTAAGCTTTTCCGAATTTTTCCCTCTATCGGCTTCTCTGTATTTCGACCATACTGTTATTGCATTTCCGATAACCGAACTCTCAACATCGCCTAAGAGAGATAGTTCCGATTTTAACTACTGTAACATTCCCAAGTCTATTTCAATGTCTAAATAATATGTTTGTGTAGTAATAAAGTCATACAATTTTAAGAATAACAAAATGCCTCATTTTTTAAATACTTTCTTTTACGCTCAAACACACAGTGTGACCGCGTTTCGTTCACTGGAGCCGCTAGGGTTCATTTTCATCCTCTTTCACATTTATTCACAATTTTACATAGAACTCATCACTCTTTTTATCGTCTTACACAATTATATTTATGTATCTGTATTTAGTCATGTGTTACAAAATTAAAAAAAGGCTGTCTCCGACAACCCGAAACACAATCTTGCACATCGGGTTGCCGCACACAGCTTTTAATTCTTAATTTTTTAACACATGAATAAATAAATGAAAATAAATATTTATAAATGTGTAAAAGAATAATAATAGTGTTCAGTTCTATGTGAACTTGTGAATAAATGTGAAAAAAGATGAAAATATGCCATTGCCCAAAAATTAATCCATTTTTTTGTTTTGAAAAAATAATATTTAGAGGTGGCGCAAACTCCATGAAGCTTAACACGTATTTCCCATAAGAAAAAAAGACATTTTTGTAAAATATATTCAGAATTTTCCATATTAGATGAATCGAGTTGAAACTCAATATTTCTCTTCACAATCAGACATAAAATACGAATCGAAACTTATTTTTAAAATATCACTTCCAAAAGTCTGTTTAATAGGGTCCCAAAAAAACGTCATGAGTGAAAAACTGAGTTTTGCGACTTGTTAGCGCTAATTATGATTTTTTTCGGTTTTTTGAATACAAATTGTTTCTAAAAGTGAAATATTTCTTTACACTGACAATTAGATGTTTTTTAAATTGTTTTTAGCAATTTTTTCATAGAATAGAGTTAGAAAGTCGCGGTTTTTTCGAAAATATTCCACTTTTTGTCCAATCTTGAATAAGAGTGAGGTGAGACTTCATAAATGTTAACGAAAATCATTGTTCAAACAATTTATTATTATTCCTTATAATATTCTCTTATAATAATGCTAAAAAATTGCAGTTTTTTCTGAAATTTTTCACTTTTCACAAACTTTTTACTTTGTAAAGTAATAAATAATACAAGTTAACAAACATAGTTGTTTAAACAATTGATTATTGTTTATAACTGTCTTCTGTTATATAAGTACTGAAAAGTTGCAGTTTTTTCTGAACTCTTAAACTTTTTGTCCACTTTTCACTTAGTGAGGTGAAAATTAATGCAACTTAACAAACATGCTTATTTGAACAATTGCTTATTGTTAAAATAATTTTGTTCCAGAGTAATACTCGAAAACCTTTTTTTACAATAGTAATGTATTGTTTTAACTGAATTATTTTTGCTCTGTTCCCAATGTTTGAAAAAAATTAATTTAATCAAAGAAGCCATCTTACACAACAGCAAAAGGCAAATAATGGAATAATTAGGAGTAGTTAGGAGGACTAAGTCTGTAAATGACTTGTAAAAGTTTTGTTTTGAATTACAACAAGAACTTTATTTCAAAGCGTAAAGGAAAATATGGAATTTCTTCTGCTTCAAAATTTGTCTTTTTGGTTAAGAATTCAACTATATGGTTGAAAATTTCTGTAACTGGTTAAAATTTAACTATTTTTTTGAAATTTTCTTTAGGTTGAAAATTGAATTTTTCAATCAAAAATTTAAACATTCTATTTTTGTTCAAAATTTTTTATTTTTCTTCTAGTTAAAAATTCGTATTTTTTATAGAAAATTATTCATCTTATTTGAAAATTCATTTCTTTGGTTGAAAATTAAACTATTATTACGTTTTTCTGTTGAAAATAATTTCGTATTTTTTCTAGAAAATTATTCTTCTTGTTCCAAAATTGATCTTTTTGGTTAAAAATTTATTTCATTGGTTGAAAATTGAACTATTTTGTTGAAACTACGTTTTTTTTGGTTGAATTTTTTTTTTTCTACTGAAAATGTAACTATTCCATTCTTGGTAAAAGAAGTATCTTTCTTAGTTGAAAATTAAAATATATGATTGAAAATTCAGGTATGTATTTTGTTGAAAATCCATTTTTCTGGTAGAATATTATTCTTCTTGTTTCATCGAAAATTCATTTTTTTGGTTGAAATGTAATATTTTAAACTGCAAATTGAACAATTCCATTTTTGCTTCAAAATTCATCTTTCTTAATTGAACATTAATTTCTTTAGTTAAAATTTAACTATTTTGTTGAAAATTCTATTTTTGTTGTTTTTTGAAAATTAGTTTTTTTGTTTTAAAATTTTTGTTTTTATTCAAAATTAGTTTTTTCAACTGAAAGTGAAACTGTTGCATCTGTGGTCGAAAATGTATTTATTTTAGTAGAAAATTTATTTCTTTAGTTGAAAATCGAACTATTTTGTTCAAAATTCGTCTTTTTTTATTAAATATTATTCTTCTCGTTTGAAAATTCATCTCTTTGGGTAAAAAATTTAACTATTCTGTTGAAGATTCGTTATCTTTTTTTTGATTGAAAATTGATTTTTTTAACTGATAATTTAACTATTCCATTTTGGATTGAAAATTTATCTTTATTAGTTCAAAATTTATTTATTCATTTGAAAATCGAACTATTTTGTTGAAAAATTGATTTTTTTTTATTGAGAATCAATTTTTAGTTAAAAATTTAACTATTCCATTTTTTGTTAAAAATTGATTTTTTTTTACTTGAAAATTTATTTCTTTAATTGAAAATTTAAATATTTTGTTCAAAATTCATTTTTCTTTGATTGAAAACTTTTTTTTTAACTGAAACTTTAGCTATTCTATTTTTTTATAAATTTTAATTTTTTAGTTTGAAAATTGAACTACTTAGTGAAAAAATGATGATATATTTACGATATATTTGTGAAATTCAGAATTACACAAAAAAGACTGACCATTAATTAAAATATGAGATTTTTTTCTTTTTCAACTGAATGAAATACACTTTTATTTTGTTTCGTCAATAAACTATAAACTTTTGTTATTAATTTGTAAAAAAAAAACGGAATTTTTCATTTATCGAATTTGAATTTTCGCGGTACTATGACTAGAACATCCAGCGCTATCTAGCGGCGGGCAACAGCGCTCGCGAGGCTAAGACGTGAACTCACATAAGTGCCCGCGAAATTCAAACTCATAATTAAGGAAAGTAAAGTTTTTTTACAGAAAACTATAAAAAATTAGTAGAAAAAAGTGAAACATGGACTGTAGCTAAATAATAATTTGAATTGCAAAGTTAGAAAACATTATTGAAGAGAAAATAGAAAGATTTGGTGAAGAGGTTAGTTTTTACCAACGATCGGTAAGGTAGATTTCAAAAACAAATATTTCTTTTTTCTCTTCAATGGTACTTTCCGACTTTGCACATCAACATTTTATTAAGCAAAAATTCATGTTTCATATTTTTTTCTATAGTAAACTCTGTAATTGGGAGAATTTTAGTTTCTTTTTGTTTGGGTTGGGAGGAAAAAGTGCTGGGGCCGCCCCTGGTGCTTACGAATTGCTCCCGGTTTGAATCCTCGATAGTATAGTCTTCGGTAGTATAGTGGTCAGTTCCCCTTCACGTATTTCCTCTACTTCCCCTCTCCTTATTTCACCCTTATTTACCTTCACTTCTCCTCTCATGTCTCCTCATTTCCCGTCACTACTCCACCTCTCATTTCTTCTCACATCCCATACAGTTCCATTCCTCCTTTCACTTCACTTTCCGTCCAATCACTTCCCCTAACTTTTTACAATTCTCCACCCCTCATTTCCTCTCACTTTCCCTACTTTCGTCCCCTCATAGTCCTCAGTTCTTATCTCATCCAATCATTTCCTCACACTTCCTCTCCCTGGCCCTCTTGGAAAAAAGTACGACCATTGAAGTACGACCTTGAGACAAACATTTTTTATGGAATGATGTGGAAAGAGGTTTGGAAAAAGATACATAAAAAATATTCAGCTTTTAATACTTTTTCGTAATTTTCAATGGTGTCATTACCTATAATTTCCCCTACTTCCTCTCACTTCCACTAACTTCTTCTACATAATTTCTCTTTACTTCTCCTACTTCCACTCACTCCACCTACTTCCCTTTCTCACATTTCCTCTACTTCCCCTCTCCTTACTTCCCCTCTTTTCACTTCTCCGTCACTTCCCACCCCTCATTTCCTCTCACTTCCCATACTTTCCCACTCCTTCTTTTACTTCACTTCCCCTTCCCTAATTTCACCACACTTCCTTACTTCCAAACTCCTTATTTCCTCTTAATACCCCTCCTTACTTTCCCCTCCCCACCCTCATTTCCCATCTCTTCCATCATTTTCTCACACTTCCCCTCACTATCCCTCTTGGGGAAAAAGTACGATGGATGGACGGATGGTTCACCGTAAAAACAGAGGAGAAATTTTGGTTGCAGATAATACAATTTTGCGGTTATTTATGGAAAGATACCATATATAACTGATCAAATTACCGTAAATTACCGAAAATTTTAATAAATATTCGGTAATTAATGGCAATTAAAAAAAATGAATTTTGGGTAATTTATGGTAAGTTACCATATTTACTTGTAAAATTACCATAAATGAACGAAAATTTTCATAAATTTCTGGAAATTTGTACAAATGACTTTTGGGTAATTTACCATATTTATTGGTAAAATTACCATTGATAACCGAAAATGTTCATAAATTTCCGGAAATTTTTAAAAATGAATATTGGGTAATTCCTGGTATTTTTCTATATTCTCCGTTAAAATTACCATAAAGGATCAAAAATTTGCATAAATTTCCGGAAATTTTACAAATTGAATATTGGGTAATTCATGGTATTTTTCTATATTCTCCGGTGAAATTACCATAAATGACCAAAAATTTGCATAAATTTTCAGAAATTTATGGAGATTTTTAAAAATTAATATTGGATTATTCATGGTATTTTTCTATATTCTCCGGTGAAATTACCATAAATGACCGAAAATTTGCAAAAATTTCCATTTGAATCCCTTAAATTCGGGTAATTTCCCGAATTCGCTGAACATCCTATATTCGAAGAATTCCCTGAATTCCAAAAATTTTAAAATGATGCGAAGAATTCAGAAGAATTGAGGAAATTAAGAGATTTCAGCTATTTATTTAGATATTTCAAGGAATTTCAGGAATTATGAATATTCAAAGATTGTAGAGAATTCAGAGTATTCTGCACATTTAAGGAATTCAGGATGTTTGAAGATTTCAGGGAATTTAGATAATTTCAGGGATTTCAAAGCATTCAGGGACTTTAATGAATTTTCAGAATTCAGAATATTCAAAGAATTCAGGGAATTAAAAAAAAATCAAGGATTTCAGGAAATTCAAGGAATTCAGAGAATTTTCGAGCATTCTGGTAATTTGGGAAATTCAGAGAATCCAAAGAATTTCAGGAGATCAGAACATTCGAAGAATTAAGTAAATTCAGAACATTCAAGGATTTCAGACAATATCGAGAAATCGAGGATTTCAAAGAATTAATGGAATTACAAGGTTTTCAGGAAGAATAGAATTCAAGGAATTTGGGATTTAAAAGCATTAAAGGAATTCAATAAATTCATGACATTTTCAAACGAGCCGATCGAATGTCATTTGTTCATACTCGATTGTTCCATTTTCCATTAACGAGGAATATTCTCGTTGACTGTCGAAAATGTCTGTAAATTTAGTTTGAAAACAAAATGTCAGAAAAAAAACAAATAGTTTTAAGAATATTAGAGCATAAGAACGAACCAGATGAAAAATAGAAGCAGATAGAATACAGAAAGCAGGTACTGACTGAGAAAAATTCAGGAAATCAAGCCAATGGAAATATAGTGGCTTGAAATTGAATAAAAATCCAATTTTCTCAATTCAAATTTTTATAATTATATTGACCCTCAATGAGCTTAACATGATATTTGATTTCATGTAGATCTCCATTTATTACTATTGTTTAATTTATGCCTCGTTTTAGTCGAAACTTTCAGAAATATCAAATTATCGAAGAAAAAGATGCTTAATGCTTTTTTACCACTCATTTAAAACTATAACTTGATATTTACAACTCAATATCCGTGATTCAAAAAGCAGTATTCACACATAAAACAATTGTCAATAAGTATCTTTTAACCAATGAGTCGAATTTTCAATCGGAAAATATGAAATTTCAACAAAAAATGTAATATTTCATATTGAAACCGAATACGATTCAAATTTTCAATGAAAAACATCAGTGACATTTAAACAAGTCAGGCGAATTCTAAACAAAATACATTATTTTTCCATCAGTTAGTTAAATTATCAAGCAAGAGAATTAATTTGGTACCAAGAATAACGAATTTTTAACAAAACATTTGTTAAGAAAGGGTCATTATCAACCGGAAAAGATTAATTTCTAACCGAACAGTTGCATTTTCAACCAAAAATGATGATATTTCTACAAAAAGAGATGAATTTTCAATCCAAAAGACGAATTTTCGACACTATAGTTGAATTTTTAACACAAAAATGTGTAGTCAAGAAAGAAAAAAAAATGCCAATCAAATTCTTTTAGAATAGATTTTCAAAAAGGATGGTTTTTGAATAAAAAGGTTGCCGTTTGAAAAATATAGTTACACTTTGAATCAAATAATTGAATTTTCATCCAAAAAGATGAATTTTTAACCTATAAGATTAGTTACCTACCAAAACAGATAAATTTTCAACAAAGTACAACAATTTCCAGACAAATATTTGAATTTTGAAACTTAAAAAGACCAATTTTCGACCAAAAATTAAATAGTTAAAATTTCATACAAAAAAATTTAACTTTCAACCAGAAAACGAATTTTAACAAATAAGTTTCAACTTTCAGGCCAAGAGATCAATTTTCAACTAAAATTATGAATCTTTAACCAAAAAAAAGTTTCCAGTCTGCGAATATGATTTTTAGATAAAAAATGTGATAGTAGAATCTTCAGCCAAAAATAATTTTTTATTCTACTTTATAAACAGTGAAATATAACCTAAAAATACATAGCTCTATGATTCCCACTCAGCCTTACAGACAAATTCTCGTCACCGCTCTAAGGCATTTCAGCGGTAATATCACCCACACCTCATAATTCTTTCAATTCTTAATAATAACATTTCAACCTCGCTATTTCTAATTCTGACTACCTCTGTACTACTACTTCTTTTCCTAATCTTGCCGACCATTTTGTTTTTTTGTAAAAATAATAAAGGACTTTCCTAAAAGCAATAAGTAGATCAAGATGATAATTTTAGCCCCCTTTCATCCAGAATACTACCCTTCAAAAAAGAAAAACAAATATTTCATAGTTTTTTTTATTGATTAAAAGAAAAGATCAGGCAAAAACAAGTAATCACTTATGGAAAAAATAGAGTGTTTTAGAGAATTTTTGTTCAGATCATGAAAACCGATTCGATGTGAAGAACCAAAAAATCTGTCGACAAAGGATTTGGAAAATTTACTTTCTAAAGATGTGAGAAATTCATGTTCAATCAAAACTGTTTTTTTTCGGAGTTTGACAAAAATGGTTTCTCAATTTATAGAAACCAAATTTTCATATTTCATACTTACGACATTAATAGACTGTAGTTTAAGATCTATCACTACTTTCCAACCGAGCAATTCACGCTTACCCCGAAAGGGAAACGGCTTAATGATATAATAATAATAATAAATTCTCTGGATGAGAATGTAAAAAAAAATTTTGTTATTATCATTTTATTGCAACTTGTATCGTTTATCCATAAATTTAATTTCATTACTTTCAATATTATTTTTTACAATTTAAACTATAAATATGCATCCGAGCTTAAAGTCTTTTTGAGCAAATTTGTAAAGATATAATTTAGGCAAAAATTGTTGGTAAATAAAATGTTATTGTAGCTTGTGTCCTTTTTCCAAAAATGTTAATTTTGATTTTTAATATATTTTTATAACAAGAATTTATAAAAAAATGGTAGATTTTTTTGGTTGAACAACTTTTGTCTTTTCATTTTTTTCGTCTTTTGTGTCGTTTGTCCAAAAGTTAAATTTTTTATTTTGTTTCTACGATTAAAAGATAATCTACTTGTTCTATCTAGAAATGATTAATGAAAAATTTGTAGATGCTTTTTGGGTGAACAACTTTTGCATAGTAATTTATTTTCGCACCCTGTGTCGTTTTACATGAAATGTAATTTTGTTATCTTTGATGTAATTTTTTTTAGGATTAAAACAAAAACTACGCGTCCTATCAACAAAAACCTGAAGACAAATTTGTAGATCTTTCTTGGATGCACAATTTTTTTTTGCATATTTTTTCGTATATTGTATAGTTTGAACGCAACATGAAATTTTTGATTTTTCATTATTTTGTTGTGAGATCAAAATTGGAACTTTTTATTTTTTAAGAGAATTAAAGAAGCTGTTATGACAATCTTGTAGGGCGCTTAAAAAGCATCATTTTTCTCCTCTGGACTTTTTTTCATATCGTGCCTTGTTTGACTTTATATTTTTATTTTCGTTTTCTTTTTTCAATTTTGTAAATGCTATAACTCTGGTAATTTTTTTTTAATGACAAAAGTCATGGGGAGAAATTGTTTATCTTTTTGAGTACTTCGAATAACCAAAAAAAGAATTTTTGAATCTGGAAAAAAGTGGTCTAAAAAATTTTGAAAATAGTGTAACTTTTTGAATTTTTACTTATAATCGCTGGCTAACGAACATGGCCTTTAGTTGAGGACAGTAAAAAAGTATACCAAATGTCAATCCAACAATTGTATTTGCATCGTCTTTTTTTTAGAATTAAGAAAACTGTGCATCCTATAAGAAAAAATTTTGTTG
Source organism: Andricus grossulariae (assembly GCA_011634705.1). NCBI lineage: Eukaryota > Metazoa > Arthropoda > Insecta > Hymenoptera > Cynipidae > Andricus > Andricus grossulariae. The sequence continues at coordinate 130,298,203 of JAABKJ010075445.1, read as the reverse complement.
TAACAAACGTTTAGAAAAAATTTGTAGATCATTTTTGGTTGAACAACTCTTGTCTATTAATTTTTGTTGTCTCTTGTGCCGTTTTTCCGAAAATTCAATTCTTTTATTTTTAATTTTATTTTCTAAGATCAAAACAAAAACCACGCATTCTATTAAAAAGTGATTGTCAATAAATTTGTAGATCTTTTTTGAATTCACAATTTTCGTCTATTCATCTTTTTACGCACCTTGCGTCGTTTTTCCAAAGATGCAATTTTTCTATTTTTAATACTATTTTTTACGGCTAAAACAAAAACTACGCATGCTATCTAAAAATAATCAATAACAAATTTGTAGATATTTTTTTGTGCGTTTTATTTATCATGCGTTTTTTGGCTTAAAATGTTCATTTTCGTTTGTTTTTTGGAATTTTGTAAATGCCATAACTCCCGTAGTGTTTGTTTCATCAAAAAAAGTCATGATGATAAATTGTTTATATTTTTGAGTACTATGGACATCCGTCCATAGAATTTTTTAATCTTGAAAAAAAGTAGTCTCAAAAATTTTTAAAATGTGCTCGCTTTTCGAATTTTTATCCAAACTGGCTGACTAACGAACTTGACCTTCATTTTAGGACACTTGAAGAATACACCAAAGCCCAATCAAATATGTGAATTCTTTCGAAAGTTATCGTGCTACAGACTAAAAATCTACATACATACATGCATACATACACACTTACATAGCCAGACAGACACATTCGCGAAAACCTGTTTTTTGGGTTCAGAAGGTCTCAAAACGTGGTCATTCGACAAAAACCATGTAAAATGTATAAAAAGGGCTATCAATTGAATTATTATGAATCCTGATAAAAATTGCAATTTAGCTAAAATGGCTAGTTTTTAATTTAAAATTTAAATCTTTTTTGTTGAAATGTCGAACTATGTATTATATTTTTCGATGAGAATTTATCTTCTTTGGTTGAAATTGGGTTAAAAGTTGAACAATTTTTGGTAAAACTATATTTTTTGTTGAAGATTCATCATGTTAGTCGAAACTTCGTCTTTTTTGGTAGGAAATTAATTTTCTTGATTGAAAATCATCTTTTTGGTTAGAAATGTACTTATTTTGTTGAAAATTCGTCTTTTTCGGTTGAAGATTCCCCTGTTTACGTAGAAAATTCAACTATTTGGTTGGAAGATAACTTTTTTGTCAAAAATCCATATTTACGGATTGAAAATTCAACTGTTTTGTAAAAATTGATCTTTTTGGCTTAAAAACTCAACAATTTGGTTGGAAAATAACCTATTTTGTTTAAAAAATCGTCTTTTGTGAAAGAAGTATGGTTACTATTTTACTATTTTCTTTTAAGCTTGAGCAGTTCCGAGCCCTGGTCATCTACAAATTATGTAAGGCAATTTGGTTGGAGGGAGTTTGCTAAAATTTTACGAAAAGATAGAAAATCCACATACATAAAACTCAAAAGGGAATTCCAGCAGAAATTAAAATCTATTTAAGTAAAAGTATTGCTTTTCTAACAAACTAGATGAATTTTTAATCAAAGAATTGACTTTTCAAGAAAAAAGATGAATTTTCAACCAAGTAGATTAATTTTCTACCAAGAAAGATGAAATTTTAAGAAAATACATCATTTTCAACCATTTAGTTGAATTTTTAACTAAAAAATATGAATTTTTAACCTAAAATAGTATAGTTAAATTTTCAGTTAAAAAAAAATGTCAACCAAAAAAATTAAATTTCTATCAAAAAGACGAATGTTCAACAAAATATTTACATTTTCAACCAAAAATAGAGCAGATAAATTTTCAGTAAAAAAATTAATTTTTTACAATAAGAAAAAAACTAATTTTTAACCGAATAGTTACATTTTCAACCAAGAATATTAAAGGTTTACAAACAAAAATATTTTCAACAAAATACATGAATTTTCAGTTGAATAGTCGAATGGAATTTCCAACTGCAAATCGTCAATTTGAAATTAAAAATGTAACTTTTCAACTAAAATGGAAGTTAAATTTGTAGTTGAAAAAATTAACTTTCCACCCAAAAAAAAATTTATTTTCAAGCAACAAATAAATTTTCAACTAAAATGATAAATCTTAAACCAAAAAGGTAAATTGTCAACCAAACAGAATAGTTAAATTTTCAGTAAAAAAAGTAATTTTTAACAAAAAGAAAACTAATTTTTAATCAAATAATTAAATTTACAACCTTACAGATTATTTTTGAACCAAGACGATTATTTCTACCAAAAAAGACGAATTATCAACAAAATATTTACAGTTTAAACCAAAAATAGAGTATATAAAATTTCAGTTAAAAAAATTAAGTTGTTAACAAAACAAAAAAAAAACTAATTTTTAATCAAAATAGTTAAATTTACAACCTTACAGATGGTTTTTGAACCAAGAAGATTAAATCTCTACACAAAAAGACAAATTTTCAACAAAAAACATGAATTATCTATAAAACTGTTACATTTATAACCAAATAGTTAAATTTTCAACTAAAAAGATGAATTTTTAACCAAGAAGGTTAAATTTTCATCAAAAAAGACAAATTTTCAACGAAATACATACATTTGCAAAAAATTGCAAAATAAATGAATTTTGAAACAAATATTTAAAATTTGCACTAAAAAATATCCATTTTTAACAAAAAATGGAATAGTTAAACTTTTCGTTGAAAAAATTAATTTTCAACAACAAAAAACGGATTTTCAAGAAAATAGTACAATTTTCAATCTAACTGATAAATTTTCAACTAAAATGATGAATCTTCAACTGGAATAGTTGAATTTTAAACAAAAAAGATGAATTTTCATGAGGCGTTTTATGAGCATATTCCGGGTGCATATTGACCCAACGTTCATGTAACCTCTGCATGAATCCTCTTCGTGCTGGTGAACTTCTTTGCCAACACGTAAGGATGTCCCGATGTTGTCCGGGGCCATTGCCTGGTCGTCGCCTCATTTCGGTCCTATTGCCACTCTTAACTGAACCATAACCCACATCCGAAATGCAAAGTGGCTGACTGCAAGAGCCGTAGATCTTGGGCTTATATTTTTTTATTTTATTTGTTAAGAATAATATTATTATTAATTTTGAACTTGTTGTCATTCTCTATAGTGAGGTTTCTATTTGTGTTATCGACTTGTATCGATTTTATATATTTATGATTTGCTCTGACCTGTTGAGCCCTGAATTTATACTTCACCCACTGTCGTTCATTTTATCAGAAAAACCTATACGTAGATATAACATTTTCCTTTCTATATGGTTTAGCGATAACGTCAGCAGGGCTTTACTATGTTACATTTTGATCTTTATAAGCCTGGTTACACCGGCGAGCCTACAGTAGACCACCTTACAATAAACTAGCTTAAATGAGACTAGCCAGATTCTCGTCAGCGCAGAAGCCGCAAAAACTACACGTGTGCGACAAAGAGCCACTCTCGTGTAATGCACCTTCTGATTCTCCTAAAATGTCTTCATCTGCCAGACCTCATACTCCGGGCTCTTCAGCCCCATCGTCTCCTCCTGCAGAGTCTTCTCTTCGTGTCAGATCCAGGTCTCCTTTCCCTCTTACCTGTGCTTCATGTGGCCTTGCTGGACTTACAGTTAAACGACTTAAATCTGTTCGACTTATTCGGCACGCAAATCCGAACCGTAGATTCGAAATTCAAAAATACCCTTTTCCTCGCGAGGCATCAATTAAAGTTAGAGAAAGATATAGTCACCCTGGGCCCGTATCAACCGAAGAACAAACTGTATTGTCTACGTCCAATGGTGAAGTATTCGCAATTGTTGATAGAAATAATTCGTTTCTACGTGGAATATATACAGTGAAATATGGCCTCCAAGCTCGAGTAAAAATAAACATGTACGACGGCGAGGTTCACGAGATGACCAGAGAAGAAGTCAAGGAATCTCCCTTGGGCAAGAATCGACCAATCTTGAGAAATTTTGAAACAATAATGGTGGACGAATTTCGTCCACAAGGTTAATTCAACTTTTTTTGTAATGTGAATTTTTCAATGTCCAATTTCTCCTTGCATCTAACCACTGATATATGCTCGATATTATATTTATCTGGCGCTTCGCGCTAGATAGCTAGTGTACCTCGCGCTACGCGCTCGGTTTTTGTATTTCACTCACATTTGTGCGCAGGCCTTTTGAAATTAAAGGTCAAAGCATCAACAACTGTAATTTGGTGATATGTGAATTCTCTTTTGTCAAAGCTCCTTCGCCTTGAAGAAACACATTTTTATCGCATGTCTCGTGCTTCGCACTCGATTTTATCGAAGATGCGAACTTTTCTACATTGTGTTCAACTTTTTTATAGAGAATGTATATTATATTTATTTATGTACCTCGGACTGGGGCTACTTATTCAGATATCGCAAAATGATGTACACATTTTATTTTTCATGATTACTCAACTATCTGTTTCTTATTTTGCATTAAATTTTATTGTCAGCTAACCTGAAACATATATCATTTCAATCATTTTATATTATTACAATATATGATATGCATTGGCATTGAAACATACGTATTTTCATTGTCTTGATCTTATAATTTGAAAAAAGCGTATCCTATTTTCAAGGAGTCAATTTTTGGTATTTTTGATATATATTTTTGTAACAAGAGTTTATAACCTTTTCGGAGATATTTTTTGGTTGAACAACTTTTTTTCATTTTTTTCGTTTCCTGTGTCATTTTTCCAAAAATTTAATTTTTTTATTGTTAAACTTTATTTTTCACGATCAAATGAAAGTCTACTAGTCCCATCTGACAATTACTAATAACAAATTTGCAGATCGTTTTTGGGTTAAAAAGTTTTGTTAAAAAATGGAACAGTTAAATTTTGAGTGAAAAAAAATTAATTTCATAATGTAATGTCCAAAATAATACCTCCAAAAATAAGTCCCAAACCCACAAATCCACAAAGAAGGCCCAAAAACACAAGTCTCCAAAATAAGGCCTTAAATTATAATTCTCAATATAAGACCAAAACAATAGGGCTCAACACTATTTGCTTAAAGTGAGTCCCAAAATAAGACCAAAAACAATAAGGCCCAACACAAGTTGCTTGAATAAGTCCCAAAATTAGACCCGAAACCATGAGGCTCAGAATCATAGGTCCCAAAATAAGTCTCAAAATCACTGGTAAAAAAGGCTCAGAACCACAAGTCTCCAAAATAAGGCCCAAAATTATAATTCCCAAAATAAGACCAAGGTCAATAGGGCCCAACACAATTTTCTTGAATAAGTCCCAAAATAAGACCCGAAACCATATGACCTAGAATCCTAGATCCCAAAATAAGTCTCAAAATCAGAAGACCTCATGATGAATTTTCAACCAAATAGTTAAATTTTTAACTAGAAAAGATAAATTTTTAACAAAAAATAGAAAATTTAAAATTACCGTTAGAAAAATTATTTTTTTACAAAATAGATACTACAACCAAAAAGAGGAATTTTCAACAAAATACATGAATTTTCAACCAAATAGTTCAACTATTAACTATAAAAGATAACTTTCTAACAAAATAGATCAATCTTCAACCAAAGAAAAGGAATTAATAAAAATACATGAATTTTTAACAAAGTAGAATTTTTAAATAGAAAAGATAAATTTTTTATAAAAAATGGAACAGTTAATTTTTTAGTGAGAAAAATTAATTTTATAATATAATGTCCAAAATCATACTCCAAAATAAGTCCCAAAACCACAGGTCCACAAAAAAGGCCCAAACCCACAAGTCTACAAAATAAGGCCCAAAATTATAATTGCCAAAATAAGACCAAAAACAATAGAGCCCAAAACTATTTCCCAAAATAAGATCCGGAATAAGTCCCAAAATGAGACCTAAAACTCTAAGACCCAAAAATATAAAGCCAAAAATCATAGATTCAGAATAAGTTCCAAAACCACAGGTCCAAAGAGAAGGCCTAAACCTACAAGTCTACAAAATAAGGCCCAAAATTATAATTCTCAAAATAAGATCAAAAACAATAGGGCCTAACGTTATTTACTTGCAATAAGTCCCAAAATAAGACCCAGAACCATTAGGTCCAGAATCATAGGTCCCAAGATCACAGTTCCAAAAAGAAGGACCAAAAAACACAAGACCAAAATCAATAGGGCCCAACACTATTTGCTTAAAATGAGTCCCAAAATAAGACCCAAAACCATGAGGTCCAGAATCATAGACCCCCAAAAAAAGTCTCAAAACCACAAGACTCAAAATATAATGTCCAAAATCATACCTCCAAAATCAGTCCCAAAACCACGAGTCTCCAAAATAAGGACCAAAATTATAATTCCCAAAATAGGACCAAAAACAATAGGGCTCAACTCTATTTGCTTAAAATAAGTCCCAAAGTAAGACCCGAAACCATGAGGCCCAGAATCATAGGTCCAAAAATAAGTCTCAAAATCACAGGTCCAAAAAAAGGCCCAAAAACACAAGTCTTCAAAATAACGCCCAAAATTATAATTCCCAAAATAGGATCGAAAAAATAGGAACCAACTCTATTTGCTTAAAATAAGTCCAAAAATAATAACCAAAACCATAAGGCTCAGAATCCTAGGTCCCAAAATAAGTCTCAAAACCAGAATACCTCATGATGAATTTTCAACCAAATCGTTGGATTTTTAACTAAAAAAGACGAATTTTCAACCAGATAGTAGAATTTCTAACTAGAAAAGATAAATTTCTAATAAAAAATGGACCAGTTGAATTTTTAGTGAGAAAATTAATTTTATAATATAATGTCCAAAATCATACCTCCAAAATAAGTCCCAAAACCATAAAACCCAAAAATATAAAGCAAAAAATCAAAGATTCAAAATAAGTCCCAAATGTGTATAAGAGACAGATGTAATATAATTAAATTAATATAACTTTTGAGAAATATAACGTACGAGTTTAAATCGACCTTGTAGTCTTTCAGGGTAGGTTTTTCATCAGGAGTGTCAGGATTCCAACGATAAACGGAAAACGTCTTCAATCTTGCTTCGCTATTTTGTCCCGCCGACACGTGCAATGCTCTGACCTGATAAATAATTTTTAATTAAATAATTATAATTTAAAAAATATTAAAATATTAAATAATTATAATTTAATATTTAAATCATTTTAATTATTTATAATTGAACCCTTGCTGAGTAATTCTATATTTAACTGGATGCTTTGCCATTCTGGTTTTCAAATTTCAGGACATTCAAGCTTATTTTACGGGACTAAAAAAACCCGAAAAATAAAATATTCGGAAACTTTTCGAATTACTTTTAAACAAAATTGTTAAATTTTCACCACCATTTTTACTGTTAAAGAAACAGTTGAATCTTCAAATAAAAAATATCAATTTTTCATAAAAAATGGAATAGTTAAATTTTCAATTGAAAAATTTATTTTCAACCAAAAAAAAAACAACGAATTTTCAACAAAATAGTTAACTTTTCAACCAGAGAGATGAATTTTTAACTAAAATTATAAATCCTTGGAATAGTTAGATTTTCAGTTAAAAAATTAATTTTCAATTTTAAACAGACCCGATTTTTCAATAAAATAGTTCAATTTTCAACCACAGAGATGAATTTTCAACTAAAATGAAAAATCTTGAACCAAAAAAATTACTTTTGACATCACTGTTAATTTATTAACCACAAACGATACTTTTTAATAGTCACATTGTCACATTTTCAATTAAAAAAATTTATTTTTTACAAAAAAAAAATGATTTTCAATAAAATGGTTCAATTTTCAACCAAAGAGATGAATTTTCAACTAAAATTATAAATCCTTAACTAGAATAGTTAGATTTTCAGTCAAAAAATTAATTTTCAATTTTAAAAAGACACGATTTTTCAATAAAATAGTTCAATTTTCAACCAAAAAAATTACTTTCGACATCACTGTTAATTTTTTAACCAAAAACGATACTTTTTAATAGTCACATTGTCACATTTTCAATTAAAAAATTTATTTAAAAAAAAAAATGATTTTCAACAAAATAGTTCAATTTTCAACCAAAGAGATGAATTTTCAACTAAAATTATAAATCCTTAACTAGAATAGTTAGATTTTTAGTCAAAAAATTAATTTTCAATTTTAAAAAGACCCGATTTTTCAATAAAAGAGTTCAATTTTCAACGGAAAAGGTGAATTTTCAATAAAAAAAAGTTAATTTCCAACCAAATAGTTAAATTTTTTTACTGAAAAAGATCAATTTTCAACCAAAAATAGAATGGTTATATTTAAAAAAATTCTAATTAATTGTCAACAAAAAAAGTATTTTTCAGCAAAATAGTTAAATTTTGAAAAAAGAATATGAATGTTGAACTAAAATAATGCATCTGAGAACAAAAAATTAATTTTCCACCTAAAAACACATTTTTTAACAGAATACACGAATTTTCAACCAAATATTATTCATTTTTCAACTAAAAAAGATAGATTTACAATCAAAATAGGAAGACTTAAATTTTCAGTTAAACAAATTAATTTTCAACAACAAAAAAAACTAATTTTCAACCAAATAATTGTCTTTTTAACAAAATAGTTCAGTTTTCAACAAAAAGATTAAGTTTCAAGCAAAATTCTTAATTTTCTACACAAAAAAAAAAGAAATTTCAACAAAATACATGAATTTTCAGTTAAGACTTTTCACAAAAAATTATATAGTTCAATTTTCAGTTCAAAAAAAAAATTGTTAACCATAAAAAATGAATTTTTATTAAAACAGTTGAATTTTTAACCAAAGAATACATTTTTCACAAAATTGTTGAATTTTCTACAAAGTAGAGTAATTTTTAAAAATAATGGAATTTTCAACTAAAAGCATGAATTTTCAAACAAAAGCAGGAATTGTTAACCAAAAAGATATTGACTAAGCCTAGAATATCTTCTTGGATTTTGCGATCATTTTTAAGAGAGTTTTCTAGATCTCGAATCCCGTGTGGATTCGAAAGAACTCTAACGCCTCAGGTTGGAAATTTTAAACTCAAATTGCTTCTTACTTGAAATTGCTGAATTCTTAGAATTTTTAAACCTAATAATGTGAACGCTCTTCATTCAAAATTGTCTTTTTAAATTCAGAATAATATTTCATGAGTTTGAAAAGTTGAATTTAAAATAATGTATATTGTCACTCTACCAGTTAAAAATTGACTAAGTATATAATGCATTCTGCTCATTATAAAACAAAAATAAGGTAGTATGAGGCTCTCATTTCTTACTTTAAAATTCTGACAATTATGAATGATATAGTTATAAACCTTTTTCTATTTTAAACGCTTTTCTCTAACTGTTATTCAGTATTGTACATTTTGAGGATGATTTCCAGAAAGTTCGTTATTTTGAGTCATAGTGATTTTCTACTCTTCCTTGAAGTAATATAGTTATTCTAAAATTATCTCAGACTAATTGCATTTCAAATGATGCAATATTTGAAAAATTACCAAGATCATGATGTGTCGAATGTACAAATGAACATTTGTGGATTTTATTGAATCTAAGCGTATTCAGAGTTACTGACAAAAAAGAACAGATTTTACTTTGGTGCCTGTCTGTTGTCGTTATCGCCGTTGTTTACGTTGTCTGTCAATACGATACCTTTCAAAGGAATTATCGGATGGAATCGCCATTTAGAACTTATCGTTTCAATCGTCAAAAATTCAATGAAAGTAACAAATTTACATTGATGGAAGAACAACCAAAAAGAAATAAAATTTTCACTAGAAAAAATCCTCACCTAAAACAGAAGTCTCAGAACAAGGAACAGCAATGATCAAAACATACAATCAATATTATAGTGCTCAACATTATATAGATAATTTTGCGTTTTTGGAATACTTCAGTCAATTACAAAGCGTGATGCACGTGATGAGAATGTACTCGTAAAGGCTCAAAAAGCTCCAATAAAAGAGAATTCGCAATCACTTAATTACAGAAGTCAATGATAAACTTTCATTTTAAAAGTTTTTTCAATTACAGAAACATTATCAATGAATCTGGTTTACACACGGGTTCAGATGTTCTATTTTAAAATTCTTGGCGATAAGTCGATGAGAACCTACTGGGGCTTGAGTGAGTTCTTCTTGGGTCAATCGGGTAACCACGCCGCTTGTCAGGTTTATTTTCGCCCTTCTTATTTGGGAATCCTCACATGCATATATTCCAGCAAGAATATTGAAACTCTCCAATATTGCAAATACGTCACTATTGGACGTTGACAATAAAATTTTTTCTTGTATTGACATAGGCCAAAATCTCCTTCATATTTTTATTTTAATTACATCATTGGGAGGAAAAGTGTATCTTCGAAGTTCGAATATATGGTGCGGACTATGCAAGGAATTGAGCCAAATTAATCTGAGTTGTTCAAGCACACATCCATTTCCGTCAGAAGAAGAAAGTCTGATAGGTGGAGCAAGGGCTCTGAAACGAGGTCGAGGCGTTGAAGGAGGAAACCTGCACCTGACGCGAGGAGGTGGCTCGGCCAGAGGAAGAGGCTTGTTAGACGAATGTCTGTCTGAAGAATAAGAGGGTTCACTACGAGGAATGCCAGGAATAGGTTCGCCACTGGGCAAGCACTCGAACTGCGAACTTAGTTCTGAAAAAAAAGAGAGGATTATATTTTTTTGAGTTGGTATTTCATGAACCCCTTGTGGCATTGTTGTGAGGCAAGACTGAGGACGAACTAAAAAATTGAAATCTTTTGCAGTACATTGAGTTCGGTGTACTTTCAAGTTGTCTCCAAAAATGAGCCACACAGTCTCATTTCAGGAATCTTAGGAAACCATCGTTGGCGTTCCACGCCAGTCTCATCAGATGCCTCGTGTCGAGTATCACGCTCATTGTATTTATCTTATAATAAACCTGCTTATTCGTAATCGACCAGTGTCTAAGGAGTGTCTACGAAATAAAACCATAAAAATAACTTTCATGTTCACCCCCCCCCTCCCCCCCCAAAAGCACCCCAAATATGACCCAAAAATAAAAATAAAATATTTTTACGTATTATTGATAATTTTCAGCCATTTCTGTGATCTATTTCCATATAAATAATTACTAATGGACCATTCAAATATCTCCGACGAATTTTTAAACAATCTTTCATTGTTTAAATAAATGTAACTTAGTTAATCAATTATTTGTTCCCAAAAAATGTAAACAATAATCGTATTTTCTCAATTAAATGTAATAGTGGGTCATTGTTTGGAGTGATAAATTTTTTTAAAAACATTATGTGAATATTTAAGCAATTAATTATTATTCATTTTTTAAATTTATAAAAATCGAGCCAGAGATGTCCAGTTTTGTCTCAAATTGGTATCCTATGCGACTTTTTGTTGAATAATTACACAATTTTGATACATTTCTTCTGATGTTCAACAAATTTCCATTGTTTAAACCATTTTTATTTTCTCAAGCAGTTTTTTTTTCGATAACTTTCCAAAAATAATATAAAATAAAATACATGCAATTATTTCTCTGACTGTATAGTGTATAGAAATAATACATTAACAACTTTTTAATTGTTCAAACAAATATAATTTGTTTATGCGGTGACCTACGTTTTTAAAAGGTCTTCAAGCGGCAAATTTAAAACAAGTTCAGCGTTGCATGTGTGAATCACAGAAATAACTCGAAACAGTGTTATAAATAATCATATAAAGCTGAAACGAAAATCGGAAACACGTTTCAGTATTTGCAACGAGTATGAAAATGTAAGAAAGCAATCTGTCACAAAATTAGAAGTGCTTCTTTGAAACATATTTAGGGAAGGATAATCTTTTATTCTATTCAAAAATGGCTTGTATTATTCTTTTTATTGCTTAAATAATTATAATTAAATGGCACTATTTTTACAAATTCAGCTAAAGTAGTGTTTTTATTATTCTAATTATTATAAATTACCTGAAAGACAGTAATAGAATGCAGTAATAAATATACTTTATAATTTAAATTTTATTATGACTTTCATGACTTATTTAATAGTAAGCCAAGACCGATGTAAATCATCCATACTCAATTCGAAGAGATTAGAAAAAACAATAATTAATTGTTTAAACAATGACATAAGGCTTTTAGCAGAAGTTAGTACTAGTCAAAATCATTCAATATAATGTTTAATTTATAAAATACGATTTTTAAAACATTTTTGGGAAGAAATAATTGTTTAAACGAATTCAGTTTGTTTAAGAAATTTTTTAAATGTTCAATATATTCTTTCTATACTCTATACAGTCGAAAAAATAATTGTATGTGATCGATTTTATATTATTTTTCAAAATTTCTAAAAGACAACTACTTTTGCAAATAAAAATTGTTCAAACAAATAAAAATTTGTTAAAAATTAAAAGATATGTATCAAAATTACGTGATTATTCACCAAAAAGTAGCATAGAATACCAATTTGAGAAAAAAGTGGACATCTCTGGCTTACAAATTGTTTAAAAAGTCATGGTGGATATTTGCATTGTCCATTAGTAATTATTTATATTAAAAAAGATGGCAGAAATTGCTGGAAATTAACAATAATACGTAAAAAAGTAGATTTTTGATTCTAGGGTCATATGGGAGGGGGGGACAAATCAAAGTTATAGTATGGTTTTATTTCGTAGACACTCATCTTCAATCCCTACTAAACTTGGCACGCTTCAATCAAACCCTGTAGTATGAGTTCAGTTTTTCGAAAATCCAAAATTTCCCCTTGTTAATCAAATGGACTTTTGAAGTGCCCAGTGGTACATGTTAATATGTAATTCTAGAAAATAAAACTTACGGATTTTCTTTCTCCGGAAAGGCAAACTGGATGGAAGGGGGGGTTTGCGCTGTAGCTCGTAAAGCATTTTTTGGACCACCCTATTATTTCTACCTTATACTTTTTTCTATTTCAATTTTGATCGAACATTAATTTAAAGTTTATTTTTACATTCTCATCTCAATGAGAAGGTATTGGTTTTATGTGAAAAATGAGTTTCGCGGATTCAATCAAATGTCGACGTTTCAAGACCCCCTGAGTCAGGAAAGACGGTTTTTACAAAGGTGTCTGTCTGTCTGTCCGTCTGTCCGTCAGTCTATCTGTCTGTAGTCTGTAGTATCGTGTAGGTACGATAACTTTCGAAAGATTCATCAGATTAGATTGTGCTTTGGCACACTCTTACAAGGCCTGAAAAGAAAGAACAAGTTCGTTAACCAGCTATTTTGAATCAAAATTCAAAAAGTGAGCACATTTTGAAAATTTTTAAGACTACTTTTTTCAAAATTTGAAAATTATATGTAAATTTGTTAGTAGTACTCCAAGAGACAAAAAATTTATCTTTGTGAAATTTTTTGATAAAATTAAAATTATTAGAGATTTTCGAAATCCCAAAAAACAAACGAAAATTAATATTTTAAGCCGAACAGCGCATGATATGGAAAAAAGTCAGGAGAAGAAAAACGTTTCTTTTCAAAAACCCTACAAGATTATCATAACAAAAATCGTGCAACCAAAAAAGGTCTAAAAATTTATTCTTATTCACTTTTTACAGGACACGTAGTTTTTGTTTTATTCGTGAAAAATAACACAAAAAAATAAAAAAATTGAATGTTTTGGAAGACGACACAAGGAAAGAAAAACAATAATATGCAAACTTATTCACTCAAAGTGGATGTACAAATTTGTTTTTTATAATTTTCAGAAAGGGCGAGTATATTTTTCAATCGTGAAAAATAAGCATAGAAATAAAAAAATTAAATTTTTAAAAAATGACGCAAGAGACGAAAAAAAAATGAAAAGACAAAAACTGTTCAACCAAACACGATCTACAAATTAACAATGCATTAAAAAAATGAATCGAAATTACCAGAATTATGTCCCAAAAAATTTTGTTCTAACCCCTAAAAAATTGTTGATTGAAAAGTTCAGTTGCATTTTACGTAAGAGTTCTAAAAATCAAAAAGAAAGTTCAGAAATTTCTCAACAATGAAAAGAAAAGAATATTCTAGCGTAAATAGTTTAAATGTTACGACCACTTATTGTTCTAAGTGAAAAAAATATTAAATCTGTTTTTGCACAATATATGTGTACAAGATATTTGTGTAGCAAAAACGTTTTCCCTAAATATGATTTATTTATCAAAAATACAATAACCAAACATTTTTATCAAACAAATTTTTGGTTCAATTGCTTAGAATTGTTTCAAATTGATGTTTAGATTGGAAATAACAATATTTGAAAATTAAATTAAATTTATTTTGCGTACGACAAAATTCACAAATAAGAGGTTTATTCCTTTTTTACTTTGAAACAAAATTTCAAGAAATAATTGAAAAAAATGTCAAATTACTTCTTAAAATTTCGAAAAAGAATGTACTGGAATTTAAAGCAAAAGTTTTCAATTTCTCAAGAATACAAAATTTGAGAAAAAATTCAAGTAATCAAATATAACTAAAAACTTGAAAAGGTTTGTAAGAATCTAAAACAAAGTAATTGTTTTTGAAGATTTCGAACAAAAAGTTTAGATACTTCCTAAAAATGCTGAAAGGTTTCAAGAGTATACAAAAAAATGTAGTGAGATTTATTGACAAAAAATGGTGGTTCATTTTAACAAAATAATTATCAGAAAATATTTGAACCAATTTCCAAAATTGTAAAAAAATAATTCGGAAGATTTTAAGTCAATTTGTTCAATCATGAAGATTTCTGTAATTTTAGGAAAATGACAAATAATTCTATAAGATATTTAGGATGCTCACAAGTTTATGGAATTTTTTTTTAATTCTTGGAAAAATTCTTGTGATTTTAAAGAATATTCAGGAGACTCAGAAATTGTGAAAAAAATAAAAAAATAATTTAAATTTGAAAAGATTTCAAAAGATTTAAAACAAAATGTGGATCCGGGAAGATTTCGAAACAAAATTTGGAAGCGTTTTAAAAATGTTGAAAGGTTGCAAAAGATAACAAATTAACGCAGAAAAGAAGTATGTAAACAATATGTTTAAGTAAACCCAAGGCAATATTAAAATCTAAAATTCTTTCAAAATCTTCAAAAGTCACAAAAATGTAGTGCTATCCTTTTTAATTTTCTGTTGAAACTAATTTAGAGAATAAAAAATTATTCAAAATTATTATAGGGATCATATAAAAGTTCTGCATTTCTCCAAACCTTTCGAAATTCTATAGTGGCTTTAAAACTTCATTTGGAAAATTTCAAAACTGTACATAACGCAAAAAAACTAGACGAGCACGTAGCGCACCTTTGATTGTCTTCGTTAGTTTAAATTATTCATTTCTGGGTTTGAGGTTTCCAGGATTTCAACAGAATGACTATCTAAACGTTTGCAGCAAAAAAAATTGCTGGTAGCATCGAGCCCCTGCCTAAATATGCTGATTTTGAAATGCAACATAAATTGAATTCACTGAGCCTTTGCTAACGCAAGGAGGGTTATCAGTTTCTTGGCTATTTGTCTCTGAAGAAAGGTCTGAATTTGACCAGAAACCTGAAAGGTAATTTAACATTGGGTGCCGATCCCAAATGTCGTTGTACCTAGGACTAGGAAGCTTCATAGTTGAGAAAACCTCTACAAAGACGTTCAATCATCGGATCTTTTCCTCAGTAGTAGGATACTACAAAAACTAGCGCAGGGCGTTAGTATTCAAAGTTCCATGAGCTTTTGTGTTGCTTACCTGTAGCGCCATAAACTAAAGGACTTCCGAAATCAAAGGATCGCTGTTCGATATGTTGTTTTTATTGCAGAACTTCCACCAAAGGCGCAGAGGCTTTTCGTACTGTTGGTAAGTCTTCCGAAACACAAATGCAAGTATTGCTGACAGAAAGTCTTCTGGTATTTTTTGTCTGGTGAAAGCTTTCCAGACAGCTTCCTTGCCACTAGAGTAAGCTTCTGAATCAACAAATGCACCTCACCAAAAGGACATAATAACGTAGTATGCGACCTTCAATAGATAGAACTTTCTGCTAACAGGCTCTTATATATCGAAAAACATGGTTGGGTTGGCCACAAAGACATAACTACTATCCCTTTAGCTTCGTCTGATACAATTTCCAGAAGAGTTTCCACAATAAGCAAAAATGGAGAAAACGCGTAAAAACTTTGGTGGGACCATTTATTTGTGAATGAGTTTACAGCAAACGCAACAGGGTCCCTCTTCCATGATACGAAATTAGAAAATTTCGCGTTGATGTTTGAAGCGAATAGATCTGTTTCCATGTTTTTGAAAATATATGCGATTTTGAAAAAGGCCCAGGGTACTAATATCAGCAATGAAGAGTTCGGTATTGTAATGAAACTTCCTAATTGGGTTGTAAGATAAAGGGATATCACCTATCCATCATTGTATGTCTGGCAATAGGTTTGGGGGTATGAACATATTTGTATCGAAGTTGCTATTATTTTTTCTCAATGCAAGAAGCCATTTTCCTAATTCTGCAAGAGCATCTCTCACTTAGCTCTAAAGTCCGAGATAAAATCAGTTCCCTTTTGTCGTGCTTTAATTCAAACAATGTTTTTTCAGTATTCCAATAAAAGCCTACGAATTTGACTTTACTGCCCAGTTCGAGAATACTTTTTTGATTGTGATCTTAAATGGTCTACTACCGGGCGTTGTGGTTTCTTTGGTGCCTATTAACAGTTCCTCAGAGTGAGAAATGGTAGCGAAACTTGGGTGCCTAGGGACAATTTATAAACGTTTCAGAGCGAGTTAATCTATCTTGAATACCTATGGACAATTTATAAAGGTTGGACAGGGTGTCAATGGTTCTTGGGTGCCTAGAGACAATTTATGAAAGTTGGACAAGAGGCTGGTCAGTTTCTGGTCCTTGAGAACAATTTAGAAGAATTTTTCAGGCACTTGGTGCTTCTTAGGGTGCTAGAAATATTTTATAAGAGATGGAAGGGACAGTGGTGATCCTTGGATACCTTGGGACAATTGCTGAGAGTTGGACAGAGCGTTGATCGTCTTTGGGTGCCTGTTGAATAATAATTTTTTACATTCTCATCTCAATGAGAAGGTATTGATTTTATGTGAAAGTTGACTTTCGCAGATTCAATCAAATCTCGACGTTTTCGGACTCACTGATTGACAGAAAACATTGATTTTACTTCGGTGTCTGTCTGTCGTTGTCGTCGTCGTTGACTGTGAATACGATAACTTTCGAAGGAATTATACGATTGAATTGCCCTTTGGCATACTTTTTTAACGCCTGAAAAGAAAGTTGGAGTTTTATTAACTATCCGTTTGGACCAGCGGTTCTGGTTTTATACATCGAATTTTTGGAAAATAAAAAATTCTATTTTCCAGGAAAACCATATGAGATAGGAAAAAAATGTTCAAAGCATGTTCATCTAAAAAATTTCTACAAATTTGCTTCATACAATTTTTTTTTTAAGAGACGCATAGTTTTTATTCTGATCATGAAATTTCAATAATCAGTAGAACCGTAACTCCCCGATTTAAACATATTGTTTGAACAATTTTTTGTTTGAGCATTTGAAAAATCAGTTTCTTTTTATGTAGTCATCCGCAAAGGACCTAAGATCGAGCAACTTCGAATTCAGTGAGATGTGTTGTCGTTTCATACTGAAGGGGGAAGGGTACACAAGTAGCCGTAGAGGAAAAGACGATCGCCCGCCCTTACGTACTGGTCTCAGGTACTGTGGGCGAATTTGTGACTACCCCGCCCTAGGACCTAGATATAAACTTTAAATTCTCGAGACCTCTTCAATGTTTCTATTGTATAACACCAGCATTTTTTGAAGAGATTAAAAATTCTCCAATACCCAAAGTAGATCTTTTGTGATTTTAGATCTCTTCAGATATCTACTCGATACTTTTATTTAGAGAAGGCCGTAAAT
This sequence comes from Andricus grossulariae, assembly GCA_011634705.1. Taxonomy (NCBI): domain Eukaryota; kingdom Metazoa; phylum Arthropoda; class Insecta; order Hymenoptera; family Cynipidae; genus Andricus; species Andricus grossulariae. The sequence continues at coordinate 130,280,328 of JAABKJ010075445.1, read as the reverse complement.
AATGATTGTATGGCACGTCGTTTTTCCTCACATTATGCATAATAATAGATTGTGAATTTATCAATTTTGAGGCATCACTGTTATGTTTCCAATAATAAACTGCGTTAAATCCAATGAATACATGCTAATTACCAGGAAGACTAAACGTAGTTGTTCCAGAAATCACTTATCTCAAAAAATAGTTTTTCTATTATTTTAAGAATCAAAATAATATTACTGAGGAACCGATTTTCAGTACTTATTTTAACAGTGATTTTCACAGTTTATTTTTTTGTTGCTATGCCTTCTTATGAAATGTTGGAAAATGTCTGAATTTTAGTAATTAATGTCTTATTTCGTCGAAGAAGATATGAAGATTTTTTACTCATTTAAAAATTTGGTAACAATAAAGTTGGAAGGCATGTTTTTCAACAACAAGTAAGCTATTATTGATTAAAATTCAAACTTTTTTTAAATTGTTGAAAAGGGACAGTAGGAAAAAATTCGATCACAAAAACTATTGTAAAGATACTTATTTCTTGTAGGTTTTTAATTTTTTCATCAAAATTAATAGTTTTTCTTTCATAAGGAATCATCTATATCAACTACGTTACCAAATTTGGGATATTTTTCACCCCCCCCCCTCCCAACTCACTTTTTCTCAATATTAATTTTTTTTCTTTATTTATGATACTTTAGGGTACGTTATGTTTCAGTAAGTAACTTTTAATTGTTTTCCATAATTGTTAGATGATTTTCTAAAAATTATTGATGATATAATTGTTTAAAAAATTACTTTTGAAAACATGAAAAAACACCTGGAGATATTGCCGAGATGAATCTAGGGATATCTTTACTTTTTCAATAGACCTTTCATTTTTATATATAATAAAGGCACAAGCCTGAAATCCATATGCTGCATGGTATAACATCAATGAGTGTACGTGGAGGGGATAAAAACAATTGATAAGTGTAGGTTGTGGAAGCTTGCATAATGATTTAAACTTCTATTAGTATATGTTTTGCTTATATTTTTGTCCATGTCCTATGTCCTTGAAATTTTTTTACGACTAATACTTTTATTTATAACACTGGTTTACAAAAAAAAAAGGTGAGGACTATTTGACAAGACCACTTTATCCTTATGTATTTTGACGCGCTTATAATAATATATATCTATATTATTCAAATTTTCCATTTACCTAAAATCAGAGTTTGCGGCTGTAAAAGAAATTTCGTATATAAAAATTTTTTTAGTTCTACTAGATCTACAAATTCTACTATATTACGTTAAAAGTATTTTGTTACTGTAAAAAAGGTACCTGGAAAAATTAACTTTTTTGTCCTGGAAAACCAGGAAAAGTCCTTGAATTTTTTTAAAGAAACGCTAGACACCCTGAGAAAATCATATAAAAATAGTAAGAACATTACAATATTCTATATATTTTTAATTGTCTTTATTTCTTGAATTAATAATTTGAATTAAGGAAGAAATTTCTATGTGGCGTTTGTTTATATTATATTATATATATATTATTTTGTTTGTCCATAATATATATAATTTATGATATAATATAATAATATATATCTATATTATTCAAATTTTCCATTTACCTAAAATCAGAGTTTGCGGCTGTAAAAGAAATTTCGCACATAAAACTTTTTTTCAGTTCTACTAGAGCTAAAAATTCTACTATATTTCGTGAAAAGTATTTTTTCACTGTGAGAAAAAGGTACCTGGAAAAAGTTAACTTTTTTGTCCTGAAAAACCTGGAAAAGTCCTTGAATTTAAAAAAAAAACGCTAGACACCCTAAGAAAATCATGTAAAAATAGTAAACACATTACAATACTCTATATATTTTTAATTGTATTTTTTTTTCAATTAATAATGTGAATTAAGGAAGAAAATTATATATGGCTTCGAAAGTCATCATCGAATGCACGATGCAGATGATGCAAGAATGATGTTGGATTAAGTGAGTTTAAAAAATACTCGCAAAGTTATTCCTGTCCTTTCAACCAAGTTATACACACTGTTAGAAATATTCTGAAATTTCCGATACTTTTGCGTAACCCTATCTTAAATTTATGAAATTTGTAACTTTGTTTCCCGAAATTTTGCATAAAAGTACGAAACGGTAACGGAATCTTCGTAAATTTACATTACAAAAAAAGTTATATAATTTTATGTTACATGTAATAGCATAAAGCGTCCGAATATGTTTCGATTGAATTATTTTAAATTTATCAAATCAGTTGCCTTTTATAAAAATTAAAATTGTACCATTTTAATTTGTGACACTTATTAGTTCAACATTTTTAAGTCGAGAATGTCCGCAGTCGAATAATTTCAAATTCGATTATTAAAAAGTGAACAAACTCATATTTCCATCGTACTGTTTTCAATCATAATTTCAAAATGAAAGTGTGAATTATTTCAAATTAACTATTGATCAAAATTTTTTTTAAACTTAGAATTGAACAAGTTAAACATAAGGAAGTTCCAAATTTGACAATACATATTTTACATATTTAAATGTGAATGGTTTAAAGACACTTCAAAATTAAATTAATTATGTTTTTAGAAGAAATTAATTAATTTTATTGGAATTAGTGATGCAGGAATGAATTTTGAAAGATTTTCTTTATCTTTGTAAATTTTTAAAGTCAGAATTTAATTAAATTCATTTTATGCGATTAGTATTCTTTAATGATGTTTTTCTCTTCTTCTAAAAGTATCCTTATTTTAAAAAATGTCTGTACAATACTGTTTTATTCAATTTTCGTATGTCTTGGAGCTTAAAAAGAATTACCGTGAATTTTACAAATTTTGAGAAGAAAAATCTATCCAATGATTTTAAATATCACAAATTTTTATATTACGCGATATAATGAAATTTAAAATAAGTTCGATTACAAATTTTCATGGCTGTTCAATTCAATTGTTAATTTTTTCAATTATGAAATTATTCAGTTTACAATGGGTTATTCCTTTCACTTTGGAAAATTTCCATATTATGTTTTCATTTTTAACCATACATTTTCAATTTGAAGAATTTTAAAATGCAGCAATATTAAAAGTGTTTGAATTTAAACATTTTTCATGAAAAACTGTTTAAGTTGATCCACTGTTAATTTAAATTAATATAAATTTATATATAATATATAATATATAATATATAATCCACCCATCTCACGGTTGTGAAACGTGGCCATGAATGGGATTTACCGCGGTCCTACTGGGAGCCGATGTCATTTTTTTTTAGATGTCAGTTGCTCTCAGTTGGAACTTGCGGTGGTTGTTAGCCTTTAGTTTTTAATTTATATATATATATATATATTAGTATGATAATTATGTGACTCGTATTAAAAAGGGAAATAAAGAAAGAAGAAATGTTTCATGTTATTTTGATGAAATTAAGAAAAAAAGGGTGAAGTTGAAATTTATCATTCTTTGTCCTTAGACAGTGTCTATTTGGATTCAGGATTTTATTTATTTTTAAAGAAATTTGGAGTTTGTAAATATATTGATTTTAAGGGTAAAAGTAGCAAGAGAAATGTAGGAGAAATGATTTATGGAGATTAATAAGGTTAAAAGATAAAAGGGATATGGGACTTATATGTGAAAAGGCGATTTTGATGTGCTTCTCATACACAGTGATTTTTTTATCCTTCTCTATTAAGGGTATTTCTATTTCTCCTTGCTCTTGATTTTGAAAAATCTGGTTCTCGTTCTCCGTTGCTCACACTCTATTCGTCTCCACATTCTCTTAATACTGAGGCTATGGGCCTCATCCCCTTTTCGAGATGTTGCGGCCAGGCCGGCTTAAATTTACTGTTACGAGGTCGAAATGGATACTTAAATTGTTTTTATTCTGTTTTAACCTAGGGGATTTAAGGGTTTCCCTTTTTCTTTTAATACTTATTTTTTTATAAAATTTATCTTATGTGATTTATTTTAGATTTGGGTAAATACTTTCTTGAGAAACAATAAAAATGTATATGTGCTGAAGGTTTAGGTTATGGCGCGAATTTTCAAATTTGTGGAAAGGGTTAATTCACGACAACAACTTCTCACTTTGCCCTTTTTCTTTTTTTTACTTTATTTTTTTAATTTTTGAGGGATGCATTTTTAATAAATGAAGAGTTAATTCTATGTACTAATATAATTTGCAATATATTTCAGAAAATCAACGAATCCACGGGTGGACTGATTGGCTCCGGGGCTGGTTCCCTGTAGGAAGAGTGGCAGATCTAGTTTCTGTAGAGATGGATCCGGCCTAAAGAGCGATTTGTATCGATTAATTATACTTATTATGATAAGAGAATACATTTAAAATGTATGGATCTATTAAGGATTAATGAATTTTCTTAGAATCTGTTATATTCCTATGAAAGAGGAATTTATAAAAATAAGGGAGAAAGGAACTTTTAGCGTTATTAAAATTACTCAATTTTATTGGATTTTTGTTTCAGAGGAATAAAATTCATTAGAATCTAAAAGATATAAAAGAGAGAAAAAAATTATTAGAGTTATGAGATTTTCTAAATTTGTTAGATTCAGTGAGCTATGTCGCTGAATTCTAAGTTGCTAAGATTATTTTGTTTATTAATTATAGCAATGTTTATAAATATTAAAATAATAGGGGAATCGAAGGTACACATAAGATTATGTTCAACTATTTATTTAAAATGAAATCAAGTCTAGGTCAAATTTATTCATAAACAGAAGATTTTAGTTAACTTAAAGTGAGGTTCAGGAAGAATTGCCAAGTGTAAGTCTTGCAGAACCACTGTGATCAAAGATCTTCTGTTCAGGAGTTTTAAGATAATTGGATTAATTAAAATCTTGATTTACTAAGATCAGTAAGTCTATTGAGATCCATATAATTTTATAATCCATTATAATTTTGAGCCTACTTGTGTTTCTATGTACTAATTTCTTTTCGATATATTTCAGACGTTTCGGATTTTCAATCTATCTTTTATTCTTTATTTATTTTTTATTTATGTTTATTTTATTTCATTTTTATTTATTTATTTAATTTTAATTTTATTTATTTACTTTATTTATTTATTTCATTCTTTTATTCTTTATTCTGTGGAAGTCTGTGATTGGCTGTTGTAACTTCTCATCTACATATGGGTCTCTTTTGCTGCTAAGTCTCGCTTTTTTGAAAAAATGTTTATATTTGAAGTTATAAACAAAAAACTCTTGTTGCCAGTTCCGCCGGTATTCGCGATGGGCATTAAAATGCGAACTCTGGCGGCCACTAAACGAGGCTTTATCAGCTGGATCGTCTACATCTGAAATATGAGGTCCACGTGGGTCACGCTGTCAAAGATTGATGATTTGGTGTTCTTACAATAATATTTTTTTTAAAGTTGTGTCCAGCATTAAAAGTTGAGTGAAATATGTTTTTTCAATGCTGAATTATGTAAGTGTTGAAATATTATATGCACTGGCAATGTTTTTTTTTGCCTTTCGTTACAGAAACAAGAAGCACCGCACTTGACTTGCTTTTAAGATTAGTTTCCAATATTTTTGTATTACAACAATAAAAAAGTTCATCTTCAGCCACACGAAATGAATTTTAAACTGAGAAATATGACTTTTTTGCCATAAAAGGTGAACTTTCAATTCAAAAGAACGAATTTTTTACAAAGCAGATGAATTTTCGAACAGCTAAGATGAATTTAACGAAATAGTTGAAGTTTCAACAAAATATTTGAAGTTTTTACCGCAAGACAAATTTTCAGTAAGTTCATACATTTGTAACCAAATAGTTAAATTTTTAACTAAAAAAGTAGTTCAAAGCCAAAAATAAAATAGGTAAATGTTCACATAAAAAAACTAGTTTTCAACAATACAAAAATGAATGATTAACCAGTTGGATGCAATGAAAAAAGACGAGTTTTGAACAAATTAGTTATAGAATCCATTTCAAATCAAGCAGATTGTACTTGCCAAGTCGCAGAATCTCAAGGAGATGAAACATTCTTTTTTTCAGAGGAAACTAGGCAATACGTATTGGTATTCCGATGTCCAAAACTACGCCTATCGGTGCACATTTAAAGAACACCGTCTACGGAGCCTTCAACTAAAACCTCAAAAAAAAATAACAATCACAAGGCACGCATTTTCAGAATTGTAGTAAATATCCTTATAACCATAGAAATATCCAACAACCCTCAAAAACTACCCCTACCTCATTTAGTGAACTCCGTCTCGACTGCCTTCATCTAAAATCGCAAAAAAAAATTTTAATTGATAATAATCACAAGACACGCATTTCCAAGACTGTATTTGATATCTTTATAACCACAGAAATATCCAGCAAACCTCATAAAGTACCTCTATCCCCCCAAAATAAAAAAAATTTAGAGTCATATGCTTTTAAGCATTTTGAAAATTTAAAAAAAAACTATTTTTCTGATAGATTAAGAAATTCTAATCGAAATTATTACTAGCCATCAAATATATTTCGAAATAACCCCAATTAGATTTTTTTTATTACACCAAAATTCAAAAAGTTAGATCATTTTCAAAATTATGCAATTTTTATATTTTTTAAGATCCGTAAGTTTTAATCCTGACTTTTAGTAAATTTCAACAAGAATTACAAATTATCTTAATTCATTTTTTGATTGGACATATGAAAAATTAAAAAGTTGTAGATAATTAATAATCAAGTAGATTGCCTAAATTGGGATACTTTTAAAAGGCAGTGAAATGATTTCAGATTGGCCACCCACCCTGGAGAACCACGTCCCGGAAGTTAGGTCCGGAAACTAATTTTTTCAAAAAAATGAAAGTTGTGCGAAATTGTGCTAGGCTTTTGCTGATTTGTGCCGTAAACGGTTTTTTGAAATATCAAAAAGTACGGGCACAATTTTTGACAAACGTTTTTTTTGCTAGATTCGCAACTTCTCACTAGAGCAAAAAGAAAGGTTTTGCTAGGCGGCTCGAAGTATACAGAATTTTGTGCAGGAAAGAAAAATTCCAAAATTCTAACCGTTACCAAAGAACAACCCAAAAACCAAAAAATTTCATTATTTTTAAAAATTTCGAGAAAATAAAACTTGGGCTGGGTTGTGCTCGACAAAAGCAGTCTTTATTCCCTCAGACAAAATTACGTGAGATCAACAGTTCTCATATTGATAAATTTAAATTTAAAGCTTTTTCGGGTTTCAATCGTGTGCAAAACTACGAAACTTGCCGACGTTTCGTGATGACGACGAAATTATACCTATACCTTTTCAAATCATCTTCAATCTTACTGGAATTTGTGAGATTTTTCATAAATCCGTACCTATTCAGTTTTATTTATTAATTCTCATGGTAAGCTCGGTAAATAATAAAATTTTCTTGTCAGCAGAGTTTTACACTTTTCTTGAGGTTTAATTTTCTTTAAATACCTGCATTTCAGAAAAATCTTCTGAATTTTTTGCAAATTTAAGTCAATCATTTTTCTGAGAAATAATTCCTATTTACTTCGCCTCTGTTTTCCGAAAAAATTGTATAGGTTTGTGTATGAAAGAATTGTTTGGGGTACTTGAAAACTTTCCAGTGACAAAAATGCTCTAGGAAAAAAATCTCCAAGACCCAGGAATCGAAATTGGAAATACAGCAAATTTTAAAAATTTTGATTTTGGTATTTGCTGAAATAATCTTCACAACTTGTGGATTAAAAATTTTTCTGAGCACGCGTGAGCTTTTTAAATGTAAAAATATTGTATTTAGGCTTAGACATAAACTAGAAGGTCTTGTGGATTTTTTTCTAGTGTTTTTCTATATTTCAAAAGTCCACACGTGCTCAGAAAAAGCTTCAAACCACAAGTTATAAAGATAATTTCACTAAATATCAAACTCAAAATTTTAAACTTTGGCTGTATGTCCAATTTTGACTCCTGAGCCTTGGCGATTTTTTTCCTTGTACATTTTTGTTACTGGAAAATTCTCATGTATCTCGAAAAATTATTTTCCTATTTTCAAACCCTTTAAAACGTTTCACGAAAACAGAGGTGAATTAGTTAAGAATTACTTCTCAGAAAAATGATTGACTGAAATCCGCAAAAAACTGAGAAGATTTTTCTGACCTCCAGGTATGCGAATCAAAATTTAAACTCAAAAAATATTAAAAAATCTGCAAACAAGAAATTTTTGAGACCTTCTTTTCGAGCGCAGGTAACGAAGCTGGCATATCAATTAATTCTAAAGTAATTATAAATTTTTAGGATGTCAATACACTACTTTTCACGACATTGAAGTTTGCCACAGATATGGACTTGCAGCTTAAATGTAATTAATTTAAAAAAAACTTAAAATCGTGTCGGAAAACTGAACACAACTCTAGATTCGACTCCGAAATATCAAGGTGCTGTTTTTGTTTTGTTATTTTGTTTGAATAATTGCATTATTTTTTACAGTTCTGAAATAGTTATAAACAAAGTAATTGTCGGAATGAAAAATGGACAGTAGTATTGCATTCATCTCGAACATAACTCGATTCTGTTTTTTCTTTCTAACCATTTGTTGAACAATAAGGGCACTTTTTGTTTAGGGTACATTTGCTATGTGCCTGTTGATACGGTTTTTTTTTGTAATTTCGTTTGAACAATTTTTTAAACAATGACATTATTTTTTATTGTTCTGCAAATGTTATAAATAAAGTAATTGTCGAAATGAAAAATGGAGGTATTGTCAATTTTTTATTCATTGCATTCCTCTGGAAAATATCTCTATGCGCTCTTTGTTTTATTTTTTTTCTAACCACTTGCTGAACAATTCGGGTTTTTGTTTAGCGTACAATTGCTGTGTGCCCGTGTATATGGAATTAAAACTTACTTAGTTTTTTTCAAACTAGGAGTCGTGTCGAAAAACTAAAAACACCTCTAGATTCGTCTCCGAAATATTTCGATTCGGGTTTTTTGTTATTTGGTTTGATTGATTTAAAAAAAAAATCATTATTTTTTATAGTTCTGCGATTGTTATAAACAAAGTCATTGTCGGAATGAAAAATAGACAATACTATTGCATTCCATTTATTATTTAGCGTACTTCTTAAAATTAGAAGTCAAAGCATCGACAACTGTAATTTGGTGATTGTAAATTCTCTTTTGTTAAAGCTTCTTCGGCTTTAATGAACACATATTATGATATACACATATGTTACGTTATGGAAAACGCAAAATACTTCCTCCTTAATTGAGTTCCTCGTTTTAGTTGAGATTGAAGATCTCGCACAGGGAAGAGTAGGTACCCTGACTTAATTGGTTAGCGATGAATTTTGTAAGTTTGACCTTGAACTGACCTTGACCCTGACCTGATGGAACTAAACGGACAACGGATTCGAATTCAGCGAGCCGAAAAACCTACATGTACCCTGATTTATCTGGTTAGCGAATAATTTTGTAGGTTTGACCTAGAATTGACCTTGACCATGACCCGATGGGACCAAACGGACAACAGATTTGAATTCAGCGACTCCAAAAACCTATAGGTACTGTGACTTAATTGGTTAGCAAGGAATTTTTTTTGTTTGACCTTGAACTGACCTGGACAACGAATTCGAATTCAGCTACTCCAAAAACCTATAGGTACCCTGACTTATTTGGTTAGCGATGAATTTTGAAGGTTTGACCTTGAATTGACCTTGGCTCTGACCTGATGGGACCAAACGGACCATGAATTTGAATTCAGGGACCCCGCATATCTATAGGTACCCTGACTTAATTGGTGAGCGATAAATTTGGTAAGTTTGACCTTGAATTGACCTTGGCCCTGACCTGATGGGACCAACCGGATAACGGATTCGAATTTAGCGACCCCGAAAATATAAGACCCACCTAGTTTTCCCAGTGTTGCAAGGGTTTATATTTTGTGGTCCTGTGTTTTCAGCTGCCAATTCTTTGAAAGTATACAATTGTAAGTATTCCTTTAAAATTGTTTAATTTCCCATTACAGGTTGAAATTAATTATTTCACTAAGCATTGGTTTTAATGATTTTTTCAACTATAAAATGTTGTTATAATAAATAAAGAAAAATATTGATTATCTGCAGTTTTTACAATAATATTAATATTGATAAATATGATAATTATACCTAATTATTTTTTTCTATATTATTTAAATTTGTATTTATTGTTATAATGTTTTTTAGGATTAGGAGTTTATATAAGAATAACTAGAGGATGATCTTCAAATTCTATATATTCTATATTAGAAGCTACTCGTTCAATTCCTCAAACTATTTCCTATGAAGTTAGATTAATTTTAATTATTTTAAGAAATTTATTATTTATTGAAAATTTGAATTGATTAAATTTAATTAATTATCAATATTAAATCAATTTTATGATATATATTTAACACAGAATATATAAGAGGGGGATTTGCTTTCATTTTTTCATCTGAAAATGGAATAATTATTTTAATAAGAACTTAAGTTGTATTTATTTATATAGGACATTTTTTTATTAAAATTTTAATAATAATTAATATTATTATTATTTTTCCGGGAACTTTCCCTCGATATCAATACGGTAAATTAATAATATTAATTTGAAAGAGACATTTACCTATCATTTTTAATTTGAGATCATACTTGTATTTAATTAAATAATTAATAAGTACTAATATTTAATTAACTTTTTTTAACCATTTTAAGATGAAATTTTCTGTACAGAAAAATTAAAAGAAAAAATAATAGTAAATGAAATTCTCTGGGATAAATTTTGAATATTCAAAATTGCACAACAAAATGAAATTGATTATTGTTAACTAATATTTAAGAAACAAAAAAGAAGCCTTTTTGACTTCTGATATTAGTTTCAGTGGTTTCAGTAAAAATAATGAAACTGTTCAAATTTATTACAATGACTTAAGTTTAAGCATGAGTTGTGTTTGTAACCTTTTTAGGTTATTATATAATAAAATATTATTATTCATTATTTAATAAATATAAATATAATATCAGTTTCAAAATAATAGGTAAAAATTCTTTTCAAAATAATATTATTAGTTTATCGCATCTATATCGAGGGAAATTTCCCCGAAAAATAATAATAATATTAATTATTATTAAAATTTTTATGAAAAATATCCTATAAAGAAATACCAATGAAGTTCTTATTAAAATACATATTTCATATTCAAATATAAAGCTTAAAGCAAATCACCCTCTTATATATTCTGTATTAAATATATATATATATAATTAAAAACTAAAGGTTAACAACCACCGCAGGGTCCTACTGGGAGTAACTGTCATCTAAAAATCTACAAAATATCACAGACAAATTTGTAAGCCGTTCAACACTCCAATATTAAATTCTCGAAGACAGTCAAGGAAGGGTCCATAGACTGTCAAGCTAGCCGTTCATGCTAATAAAAAAATAAAAAATTCATTTTTAAATTTATAATATTATTATCTTCAACTTATATATTTATTTAAACATAATAATATAACACACACAATTACTACTTATATTAATCGCACGCTTTTTACGCTCTGAAAAATCGGACGCACGCTGCGGGGATTAGAACTACCCTACACTCTAGTAGACTCTAGACTAACGCAACTCATTCCTAACTGCTGAAGCCACTCGGCTAATCATTTGGGTTGAAAATACGTTAAAAAATCTTGGCGTTGTGCTGCAGCTGAAAACTGCTTGGCTGCGTAAAAATAATTTGGGTGAGGGCTGCGAATTAGACAATTTGCTGCCAGACTGACTTAGCATAACAAATTGATTACATTGTTTAAACAATTTTTGTTTAAATAATTGGAAGACATAATGTTTTACGACAAATTATTTTTTGACCAAGGGATGATTTTAGGTAAAAAAAATAAGTTTTTTATGTATTTAAACTACATGGTACAGTTTTTGCTTAAAAATTAAATTGTTTATTTTTATTTTTCAAGTTAAAGAATTTGATTCTAGATTGAAGAAATTAATAACAAATCAACAAAAAATCAAACTATGAACAATTTATTTTAATAGAACTGATGTATTTACCAAATTATATCAATAAATTATTGATAAACAAAATTTTAAACGTGGGAAGAAACTTACTTGCGTTTACACTCTTAAAAGATAAAAAAATTATTGCGATAGATTCGAAAATACTTTTTATAGTATTTTATCAAAACCATGGTTATTTCAAATGAAATTTTTGATGAGAAATAGCAATTTTAACAGCAATCCACGAAAAATATTTTAGATTCTATATCAGAATAATAAATTTTGTTAAATAAATAAGGAAATTGATAGTAGATTTAATACTTTCACGATTATTCATTATGATAAATTTAAATTTAAAATTTGAAGCTTTTTAGGGTTTCAATCGTGTGCAAAACTACGAAACTTGCCAACATTTCGTGAAATTTTTAATTTAAATTTATCAAATAAGGAAATTATTTTCTTAATATCTCGGGGACCTCTCAGTGCTTTGAGAAGTATTAGTGTTGACTCGACTGGAATGAAACAAAACCCATTTTCTTCTATTATGAGACGCATTCTTATATTTTATTTTGATATTTTTATAAATATTGTATATGCAGAAATACGAACTTGAAAATAAAATCTGCTTATATCCAGTTTTTTGCAATGTAATAATAGCCATCTTCTAATTTATTTCGAATAGAAATAAGTGTATTATGAGTAACATCGCGAAGATTGAGAACGACGTAGGTATATTTAATACCACTACAAATTGTGAAGCCTGTAAATGTTCGTTTAAGAAACAATCGTGTAACTTTGTTGAAGGAATTTGATATCTAGCAGAATAAGGTAGCAAGTGGATACAATTTTTCACCTCATCTAAATCTTGGAGATATAAATCCTTTATGCGACCAGTTGTAAGAATGAATGACCGATTTTAAATTCAAAGGAAGGCCTACCTTTTTTATCATCAATAATAATTAATTTAAAATAATTCCTAATATCTTTATGCGTTTTGCAATTACTTTTTTTTGTAAACAATTTATTTGCACATTTAATCATTTTAAATAAGCAAGCCAATGGTAACCAATCTGGTTGCCTACTAACGCATGCGAAGTGTGAAAAGATCCGAGTTTTGGGAGCACTGAGTCTCCGTTAAGTGTCTATTATAGTCATACCAATGTGAATTTGGCACTAAGCGCGCCTCTGTAAATTCTCGCAGACAGTCATGGAGTGTTTCCCTGACTCCTATTCGAGTTCTCCGTGTCTGAATCACACACTTATTCAATTCAAGTCTTCGAAAATATGAAGAGTTTTTTTATAACCATTTCATGACTGTATACATTTTTTTTGTAATCTTTATATCGAAACAGTCACTCAGTTTCCCATTTACCCTTACACTCGCTTTACTGTCTGCATATATTGTTTGTATTGCTTGAAAATATGATGTCCTATATATATAGTTCTGCCACTCTGACACCCCGTACCGCATCTAGGTTTATAATATCTTTGCCCAAAGGCATGTTATGATGTAATCAGACTGAAAAAAGAGGTTCCAGCATAATGGTCTAATAAAATTTCATTCTTTTTATTTTTAAACAGCTGTTAATAAAAAAAAAACACTGTAACATAGCGAAATTTATTTTTAATGCACATCCTTATGCTACGACCTTCAATTGAAGCAATCTGCGAAAAAATCGGACTACACGAAAAGCTGCCAGCCTAGTAGCCTAAAAAACTAAATTCCCTCATTTTTCTAAGAATGGCATAACAAATTTAAAAATTGTATTCTTTAATGCATATCTGCATGTTAACACCGTAAATTTGAGCCATCCCCGATAAAATTGTAGTAATAGAAAGGCTTCTGCATGTTAACACCGTAAATTTGAGCCATCCCCGATAAAATTGTAGTAATAGAAAGGCTTCAAACCAGTGGTCTAAAAAAGGGAAATTCCTCATTTTTCAACCTCCGACGAGAAGAAAACATCACTATAATATCGCAATTTCTTTTTGATGCAAAAATCATTAATTGTACAAGTCTTCGAAAAAACTCGGATAATTTTTAGATAATGATAAACCCTGCAGATCCAAAATAATATTTCGCATTTTCTACAAAATTTTCTGTGAAAAGAGATTTTAGTTCACTCCGCTGGGATTCGAACCCAAATCTGCCAATTGGGTGCTGCATATTTTAAATCAATTGTTAAAAGAGAGGGAAAAGTATACTGAGCAATTATCAATTTTTTCACTTTTTTTATTTTTATTACAATATAAACCAGAAGATAATAAGACAACAATCTAATCATCTTTCTTGGTATCGGTCTTTCCTCCCCTAATTCTACCCGTACGACGAGCAGCAATGAGACCAATTTTACGTCCAGCGCTGGTTCCTCGTTTGACTGTCGAAGCCTTACCAATATGTTGATGGTTACCCCCACCATGAGGATGCTCAACGGGATTCATAGCAACACCACGAACCTGAAACAAAGCAAAACATTAACAATTGCATCAATACTAGAAAATTATTTGTTTGAATCTGGAATTCTAATCTCAGTTTCAAAAATATATCCAGATAGGGATTCGGGTTTGAAATGTCATACGCCATCATTGAAGGTCTATAAGAGTTTAGTTCAGTTAGATCATCAGCTTTTGCTCCCGAATAATATGTAGACGAAAAATTCTCAAACGACTGAGGGAGCTATCGTCTGTAATTTGTTTTTATTTTGCAAATCACAGATGATAGCTCCCCCAGGCATTCAGCTGCCTGACTCTGCATTAGCCCCCTAATATAATTTTTCAATTTTTAAAGTAAAAAGCAAGGGATCAACCGTAGCAATTTTGATGTATGTCAGAATTCAAGAATTAAAAAAAAAACACAAAGAGAATTAACAAAAATTCAATTGATTTCGGAAGAACTGAAATGAGTTCAGAAGATTTCAAGTGAATTGAAAAGAATAAATTAATTTAGAAGAATTCAAAGAAACAAAAATGCAGAAGAATTCAAAAAAATTCGAATGAATTCGCAAAAATTCCATTGAATTTAGTAGAATTGGGGTCGAAAATCTAGCGAATGAAAATTGAAGGATTTAACCATGTCCGTTTGCGTTGTCAAGCCGGAGCCATAATATTTTTCTCGGTTTTTAACAAACTGAGACGGCTAATTAGGGAAATTTGTTATTTTGTTACTAAATCTGCACAGAAATTGTGTATATGGCTAAAGTATTTAAAATAACATGTTTTATTTCTTGCGAAATGGCAAAATGACCGGTCATATAACGAAACCACTTTTTATACTCTTTAAGGGCATATGATACTTAGAAAATTATAGATTTTAGCAGTGTTAGGTTCCCCCGGCTTTTTTCTACAATAATAAAGATTTTGCCTTAATAAATTGGTTTTTTAACTTTTGAAAAATATTGATTAGATCGAAAATTATTAACAGTCAAATTTGTTAAAAAACGTAAATTTTTCAATTTTAAAAATTCATAACTTTTTAAATATGCATTTTACAAACAAATGACGAGACACCTTTTCGTCTTAAAATGGCCCAAATCACCTAAAAAAAAATTTGTCCTGTTGAAAAAAGCATGTGTTCGTAATTGTTTAAACAATTGCGTTTTAAACAAAACCCATCCACTTGTCGTGAAAATAACCGGTACCATTGGATTCAGCGAGTCAAAACACATGGGATTACATGGTTTTTACCTTTTGCCTCTTAAGTGCATACGGAATCATACCCAGCTCCCGGCCTATTACGGTAAACGCTAAATGATATGCTAAAGAACGTCGGATAGCGGAAAACCGTAACACTAAACTCGCAGAGCATGCGCAAAAACGTCATCACGTGATTTTAGTGTTTACCGTAAGCTACAGAATGATATGCAAAAACTCCCTATTATCATTTCAAAATCACGATGATTATTATTTTGAAAAATAAGCTTAGAAGAAGTCAGATTTGATCAGTAAAATTGTTCTCAATGAACAATTTGAATTAAAATAAATGAGCAAAAATAAAAATCCGAATATAAAATATTCGAAGAAAGACACAAGTTGTACACGCAAAACCTGAAAAACATACGCAAGAAAAAATCTGAAAAACGCATGAAATATTCGCAAAATTTTCCTGTCGAGGCAGAATCGCAAGTTCCCTGATTAGAAGATATTACAAAAATTCAAACATAAAGTCTAGGACTTACTACTTGACGAAATACAATGCGTGACTCTGAAAAAAAAGAACTTTTACAATTCACACTTTTTTTTAAAACTGTGTTCACAATACTTCACGAAACAATAATTTTCGTTGAACACTTTATCGTCCTTCCTATGGGTCCTCCAGGATAACAAATTCCTTGGCCAGGTCCTAGATCCAGCAGGTCCAGGTCCAGGTCCATGAGGTCCAGGTCCTCCGATGCCATCGTACTTCACGCAGTATCGATAGGTCCCAAGAGACGATCGCACTTCACGTTCGACCGACGGAAGATAACAGCAACAGCTAGAATCCTGGCAATGGTTTCTCTTCCAACCACGCATCCACCTGCACTACTTATTAGCGTAATCAGCAGCACAACCCGATGGGAAAACCCAACATTTTGGAAAAAACCTTCGGGATGGTTGGGATTGACAATAGTGCCACAATAGGTCACACTCATTTTGGCGGCTTCCTGGTTGCAGAAAATCCTCGTTGTCCCTCAGCTTGAATCTGCCGCTCGTTCGAGCCAGAAAGCTACCATTCGTCCACCTCCAGGGATCCGAATTGAGGCGATCCGTCGACTTCCTTCTTGAGTTTGTCATTTCACTTTTCACAATTTAATTTCAGAATTTAATCACTTTATATTGTTCCATTATTGAATTTCAAAAAGGTCAATGTTGAGGTGCAGCAATCACACAACGCTGCCACCAAATTCATTTTTAAATGTTATGTCGGCACCTTGACCAAAATGGCCGACGCAACCGCGAATTTTTAGCTGAATAGATTTCCTGGCATTTTTATTACATGGGAAAGTTTAAGTTTTTAAAATTGAGGGTGGTCTGTTTCGAATTTCTCAAGTTTACAACTTTCAGATGTTTATTTATACTTATATTAGTTGTTAGGACATACCCTATGCTAAACTTTTACAAACACTTTTTCGATTTTAAATGTTCCAGTTATTCTCAGAATAATAAAAATGCCAAAACGCTGAGCATAGCAGATGACACTTTTGACAGATTCGTGCGAGTTTCGAGGGGCATTTGAAAATGACACTTTACAAATTAAAAATTACATTGAAAATCTTATGCATTTATTGAGTAATATTTCTAAAATAATAGTTGTTTGCCAAGTTATATTGAATACCATTTCAATGAATATGACACTTAAACATTAAGTTAAGTACTGTGTATCGTATAGGTTATATTCCCTAAATGAAAATAAGAATGGATGCCTTTCTACAGATACATTCCAATGCCCGTTTTAGAGAACGAAGATTACATCTTATATTGGGATGTTATTATCCAGATGGATCATTACATGCTACAGGCAATGTGCACGCAAGACGCACTGAACATCTTGAACATTTAGGAGTCAGTATGGTACTAGCAGCAGCTCAAAAGGTGGTTTTATTAAACACCTGTCGCATTGTAAGAAACTTTCTGGACCATCAGGAATCAAGCGACTAACAACCTATAGAGTGATACATGTTAGCTCTAAGAAAGCATCCAGACGCGACTTCTGTCACCTCCAACACTCAAGGCCGCTGTGTAAGCATAGGAGTGGTAAAAGACCACCTGCAAACTACACCATGCTCCTAATTTTGTATCGAAAACATCATCGCAAATGATTTCATACATCGTATTAATTTAACTATCTATTTTCTAATCACATCAGTCACTTGACTTAGCCCGTAGCTATGATGGAAAACCGGGTTCTTCTTAAGCCGAGAACAAGTTTGAAAAAAATATAATAACACCGAAGGTGTTCTCGCATTGTCGTCGCGATAGGGCTTGAGCTTTCCTCTCATGAATTTGACGGCTATGTTGGCTGGGGTGACGGACAACTTTGCACGCAGCAACTTTGCACGTGCCCAACTGTGCACGTCGATGGCCGGATGGACAACTGTGCACGGCCAAGTTCACATGAGCCCATCTGTGCACGTCGAAATTTCGACGTGTACAGTTGTCCAAGTACCATCTTTGCACGTGCACAGTTGTCCAAGTGACAACTGTGCACGTTGAAATGTCGACGTGCACAGTTTTCCAAGTACCATCTGTGCACGTGCACAGTTGTCCCTTGCCCAACTGTGCACGTGCACAGATGTCAAATTCCCAACTGTGCACGTTTATGTCCTTACGTGAGGGTTTATACGAGGGTGGTCCTTCATATCTATGTATAATAAATTGTAAAAAGTCAAAATTATTCAAACCTGGTGAAATGGAGCATACTAACATTTCAAAAGTTATTATATAAATATTTTAAATATTATGTTTATGAAATTATTCCTTTCAAATTATTATAGATATATGAAAATCTCTTTTTGTCCAACCCCCCTTGAAAACGCGTAATTGCATGCACGTGAAGCAGGCGTAATGTGGCCGCTTCCTACCATGCCTACTTGGTAGGTATTTATTTTTTTCAAATTACTTATCTGTCTTTGATTTCACAAAATCATTTATTAATTTGATGTATTTTCTTATGATGTAACAAAAAGTAAACTTGAAAAACATTTCTTCAATAACTGTTGTTTATGTGATGATGTATAATGATGGGTTACACATTTCTCTTAGTCATTCAAGAATTCAAGAGTTCAAGGAATGCAGTTAATTGAAGAAATTCAGAGAATTCAACGAATTTAGAGAGTTTAAGGAATTTAGAGAATTCCTTGAATTCAGAGAATTTGAAGAATTCAAAGAATGCAAGGGATTCAAAGAATTCAAAGGAATAAGAGAATTCGAGGCATTCAGCAAATTCAAGACATTCAGCAAATTCACGGAATTCAAGGAGTTTAGAGAATTCAAGGAATTTAGAGAATTCAAGGAATGCAGATAATTCAAGAAATTTAGAGAATTCAGCGAATTCAGAGAGTTTAAGGAATTTAGAGAATTTCTTGTATCAAGATAATTCCTTGAATTCAGAGAATTTAAAGAATTCCTTGAATTCAGAGAATTTAAAGAATTCCTTGAATTCAGAGAATTTAAAGAATTCTGAAAACTCAAGGAATTCAAAGAATGCAAGGAATTTAGAAAATTCAAGGGATTCACAGAATTCAAAGAATTTAGAGAATTCAAGGAATTCACCGATTTTAAGAAATTTTAAGAATTAAGGGTCGTGACGCGACCTTTTTCCTAAAATGAAAAAATATAATTTTGGGTCCCTTAAGGCCTCGCACAAATACAAATAAAAATAAAATATCACTTCCTAAAGCCCGGGCGCCAGCCTTCCTAAAGGCAATCCTAAGAAAACGAAAAGAAAAAGTAAAAAATTGTAACTTTGGATAAGATTTCGAAGCAAAGTGAACACTGGAAAACAAGTGAAAAGTACAGCGAAATATCATATGTGTGCGTGCGTGCGTATTGGGCGGCCTCGCGCAACGCAGCCAGACAGATCAGTTTTGGCGCTCGGACGCTAAGTGTATTACTTGCGATTATTATATTATTTTTGAAAACGAGCAAAAGTGGGCACCCCTACCGTAAAGTATACATTATAGTGAACACATCGGTATTTGAAAATTGTTGATGTTGCGTTATCTCGTGTTATTGGCGAATGAAAGAAAGTATTTTATCAAAGTACTAATTAGTTTCTAACATCAATGTGGCAGAAATTTTATTAAAATTTTTTTTATACACTCAACATTTTTTTTTACTTCCATGTGTCTAAGGGTGATAAAGAAAAAAGACCCATTAAAAAAAATTAACGGATCCATAACTATATTAAATGTTTGTGCGAAGAATACATGAAGAATTTTTTAAACATTTTTAAATTTGCATGTCTGCCAACGGAGCAGGATTTTATTAATTCAACTATTATTTATATATAATACACCCTAATTTCCATTGATTAAAATGACCTTATTCTTTTGTACAAATTCGAAAGTTTGAAAATTGGACTTTTGGTCACGGAACCGGGTCTCCTGGCCCACTATGTGCACAGCCATGAGTACTTTGATCGGTACAGCGTAATGCTAAAGTAATGCTAAAGTAATGTGTCATTGTAAATAATGAAAGAAACAAAATAAATATGTAAACTGTTGCAATTATAATAATATGTTAAAATTTACGTTAAATCGTCATGCCGTTTTTGCAACAAGTTTCTTTTTCAGCGTTAAAAAATGAAAAAATAATGTGGCAGTCATTGCAGTCTGCTAACGGTGGCTTCAAGCGGATTGCCAACATTTAGGGGCCCGACATCAATATTATCATAATTGCAACAATTTACATATTTATTTTGCTTCTTTTAATAATTATAATGCCATATAACCTTAGCATTACTTTAGCATTACGCTGTAGCGTAATGCTTGCGTTCGGCCGGTCCACCACAGGGAAGCCTGAACAAACACAAAGTCATTTTGCACATCACTGATAACTAACGTATTTGTGTGAAGAAAAAACATATTTAAACAATTAAAGGCCAACTTTTCGAAAAAGTATTCCACATCTTCATAATCAGGGTTGATTTCTTGACATTTGAAGCCAAAGTTACCCTTCAGACCTCCCAGTGCACACATATGTATTAGTGGCGACTCGATTATAACTATAATACGTAGTACGTATAAAAAATATTTTTTATAAATTAATAAATGTGTTCTAGATTTGTTCCAGAATTTTATGGAAAACCTTCGTAACAGAGTTCTAGAATTGTTCTAGAGTTGTTACAGAACGTGCTAAACAGAGGTTTAGAATTGAGGATTCCGATCAAAGAATAAGTCGCGCGCTCGAAAATGCGGAAAAGTATTATCCACGTGTCTCGTCATATCCAAATTTTAAAGTTCAAAAAATGAAATTTTTAAAAATATGGACGTATAGAAAAGGGCAAAATGGAACTTTTTTATATATGCAGTTTTTTCGTCCGATGAATATTTTTAATAGTGAAAGTGAAAAAGTGAAACAAAATTTCACAAAATTCCACTATTTTTTAAAACATAAATTGTCAAAACTCAGCTAAATATTATTGAAACTGTTTGAAATTTGGCGTACGCACGCAGTGTACCCTGGCGATGCCTACAAAATGAAAAAAAATAGAATCAAAATTGCCTATTGTTTAATAATAATTAATTGCAAATTGAGACCTGTCGATAAGCACGTTTTTTAGTTTCGGCAAAGAAAAGTATCGAGGAAACTTTAGAGTTGAAAGAACTTTCAGTGAGACATATTTTCCTCACTATTAAAGTAAGATTTCTGGAAATTTTCATATCGATTCATTAAAAATTGACGGAAATATCCATTATGTAAGAAAGCGTCCTTTATAGGCGAGTACCGGCGAGAGTACCAACCTAACGATTCATTTTGCGTCGGCTCAGGGATCAAAACCCAAACTGATCAAAACCTTTTACTCTCAGTCCCTGCGTTCACCTGCTAAAAAAACAGGAATCGTGAGAACAAATATGAGGAATTCTGTTACGTTTCTGTCAGGATTGTTACGTTTCTCGACAGAAAACGACAGTAAATGTCCGAACTCTTGAGAACAAGTATAAAAGTCGTCAAACTTGGGTTCAAACAATAAGTCCTTTAATAATGGCACTACTGTACCAAGAGTAGGGAGACAAAAAACCTAATCCCCATTTTATTTCTCAAATTATTTATGTAATATATTTATTCATAATTATTAATAAAATGACTTTTACCTATAATTCATTATTAGTATTCATTCTCAATATGATTTGTGAAGTGAATCTGAAAACGTCTGTTTTGACGTACATGAAGAAACTTCCAGTTGTAAAATTTGATATTATAATAATTTTTTTACCGAAAACAATAGCAAGTCAGGATCTATTATATATACCGAAAACAATAGCAAGCATCACTATTGCAAAAATTATTATGTTGAATATTAAATTGTGAATTTAGTAAAAATATTCTAATGGAATTATTGAAATAAAGACTATAAGAATGCTATGCTTCATGTACAAACAAAATCGCTATAGTGTTTTGGATCAAGTGTAATTGATTTCGTAATTTTTCCTATCGAAAATGGGAAAAAATGGTATCTTTCCAATTTAAAAAAATCTGCCCGCTGGGTGGGCACATTCTCATCGCGCGCTGCGCTCGCGGCTCATAAGTTTGAGTGCGCCTAGGGCGCGCAATGTTGGTTCTCGTGCTTCGCGCTCAATAATGTATTTACCTCGCGCTACGCGCTCGGTCTTTGTATTTCCGAAACATTTTTGCACAGATCTTTTAAAATTAAAGGTCAAAGCATCGACAACTGTAATTTTGTGATTGTGAATTCTCTTTTGTTAAAGCTCCTTCGGCTTCAAAGAACACATTCTCATCATGTATCTCGTTCTTCGCACTCGATTTTGTCCAAAATGTGAACTTTTCTACAATATGCAACACTATGTATGAAATGTATATTACATTTGTCATCGCCTGAAATTATTCATTGTTCAAAGTGTACGCCCAACTATCACCTTTATGGGAGAAATTTATTTTGCGAGTCGAAATCATGTCAAAATTAAGTAGTTAGTCGTCATAGTGTGGAGAGTCTAGTTATAACGTCAGTCCCACTAACCTTTGGTTAAATAAGGGGGCGTGTGAGGACAGAACTGGAACCGAGAGAGTCATATTTATTTGTTTTTTTATATTGATTTCACCAGCTTTCAGCAGTGTAGTATTAGATGGGAGTTCATATGCTCCCATCTGCTCATTCCCGGCCTTCCTCTAGGTACGAAACCAAAAACTTATATACACACGTTTTAATCGTTCAACGTTTTGATGTAGTAGCCGAGTTTGTTGGTGCTGTACTCATGGCTTTGCGTTATATGAATATCGTCTCCTTAGTTCGCCTTTCATTTGCACATCTTTTTTTCTGATTGGACCCTGAGCTTGTGGATATAAGTGTTATTAGATATCTTAACACTGGAGAGACCTATACATACATGGGCGTGCCTCAAAGCAGCATTCAGGACGTAACATCAGTAAAAGAGTCTCTCCGAAGCAGATACAAGCTTCTTCTTCGACAGATATGGTCTTCCAATCTGTCGGCGTTGAACAAGGTATTTGCGACTAACATGCTTGCTTCCCCGTTCTACTCTACTCGTTTGGGGTGGTTTAATGGACGAACACCGAACTTAAGGCCCTTGATGTCACCACACTAAAGATCATGCATATGCATAAAAGCTTGCACATAAATTCTTCAGTTCCGCGATTATACATTTCACGCCGTCAAAGCGGACGCGGACTTCTGAATCTCCAGTGTCTTCATAACCAAATTGTTTCAAGTACAGCTTACATCGTTGCAAATGGAAAAGATCCTCTCCTAAAAATGGTCAGGAACCACGAGATGGTTGGCAAAGGATTTTTCTAAACAGAGAAAACTATTTTATGTGAAAAACTAATATGAATATCAAAAAATACGGGCGTTATTTGTAATATTCACCGTGCCCCGCACCGTCACCATACCCCAATCTCCTCTATACATAAATAGGAGGAAGAAAGAATAACTTATGTTATATGAAATCATTTTTTAAATAATTTTTATATTCACAACAAACATGTTGAACAATTACACTTTTCTTGTGAGGATTTTTTAAATATTTTTTATATGATAAAATAAATGTGCATGCTTCGTTTAAACCAGAAGTGACCAACATTGCAAAGTTCATCTGTATTTTTTTGCGAATATAAAAAAATGATTTTATATTGTATAAGTTATTCTCCCTTCCTCCTATTTATGTATATTGCTATTTTAATTAATTTTAGTGATGGAGAAATCATTAAATGCATTGTCAAGGAAATTAAAAAGTATATATATTTTCCTGGTGCCCAGGTTGAAAATTTTTCATCTCATATATATAATATTTCTTTCCCCTATTGGATGTAATGGGGAAGATGTCAGAATTTTGGCAATCCTTACAACAAATTTTTAAAGGTACGATAATGCTCTTATTTGTTGCGATTCGGCCGCCGAAAAATAAAAACAAGTTTTGTGTGAACCACCCTAACATACATCTGACATATTTGAATGCTTTTGAAATCCTTACAAATCTTCAGAAATACAAAAAAAAAAATTTGGTCTAGAGGTGATTTAATCTGGTAATTACGATAGGGTGAAGTGAAAATGATGCAATTAATCGAATTATTGAGGCCGAAAAAAATGGTGGTTTAGCATCCAAAAGAAGTAAAATAAAATTTAAATTGGTTGACGTCTTCTGTTTTTGAATTTGAAAATAAATAAAATTTTACCTATTATGTGCTAAAAAACTAAACGTTCTTTTTAGGTACAGCTTCTGGTAGGAAACAAGAACAAGAATAAAGAATATAAATAATAAAATATGCCTGCCTTCATTGGGCACATTCTTATTGCGCGTGGCCAAGATTGAGCGTGCCTGGTGTCGCGCTTTGCGCTCGTTTTCGTACATTTATTGTGTGCATTTCGACTGCATTTTTCCAAGTATCATAAATATTATATATATATATATTGTTTTATATATATATATTGTATATTCATTGTTTATATTGTTTTTCAATTTGACTATGATTACGGTCATCAAAGCTTGTGACTCTCTCGCTTGGCGTTCGATAATTAGGTTATACAAACGATTCTGTTATGTTTGAAAAATAAAATGATGTAGACAAAAGGTAATGGAATATAAGAAGTAGGTATGTTTTTCGATATGATGTTAATAAACAAATACTTTGTTTCCATTCGTTCAAAGTTTGGTTCTAAGTCAACTCTGCAATAATTTGTAGTCAATTTGCAAAAGATATTGTAAAGCATTCCACTGTGTTTTAAAACTATCCCAATATAGGTAAACTACTTGATTATGAATTATCTAGAACATTTTAAATTTGTGTCCAATCCAAAAATTTCATCAACATAATTTTTAAATATGGTTGAAATCTACTAAGAATCACGGTTAATACTTACGGATCTCTTGGGGGGGCATTCCAATGTAAACGCATAAAAAAAAGTATATTTTCAATCATTTTTTTCTCGGGAACTATTGTATATAATTGAGCGAATGTTTTTTCTCTTAAAGGTATTATCAAGGAGAGTAAAAAAATGTGTTTGATGGTCAAAAATATTTATTTATTCATAAAATAAAATGCATTTGTGCAAAAAATAAAAAGTTTTCTGGTGGCGCAGGTGATTTTGGCTCTCCTGGTCATCTGAAACAGAAATTCGAAAAAGTTTATTAATCTATGTCATCGCCCCTATGTTCCGAACCTCCACTTTTTTATTTCATTGAAAATTAACAAAATGGCAACGTTTTTTGTGAAAAAAAATGAAAAAAACTTTCTTTCAGAAAAAGCGTTTCTTTCACAAGAAACGCCGCCATTTTGTTAATTTTCGATGAAATAAAAAAGTGGAGGTTCGGGAAGGGTCATTTCCCAGATATATTCGCAACAAACTAGGACTTATACTCCCACTTCACGAAAAACGTCACCAGCTCTTTAACTGTACCCCGTCCGTCAGCCGCGCTGCTATTGAGTACGGACATGACCTTGATATTTCCCGGATATGACAGGCAGTGTCCGCGGCAGCCAAAGCCTGAAATCCCTCAGGGATAGAAATTTGAAATTGACATAAGATAGCATGTGTACATTGTTTTGAAATATAATAAATGCATAAATGATTGGTTCAAAAACGTTTATAACATTTTTCAAAACTAAGCAAAATAATAGAGAAAACTTTCCTGCAAAAAGATTTCGTGAAAAATTTCTCTTTTCATTCCAGCTAAACCCGTTCTAGTTTCGTTGTTGGTTATGAACATGACCTTAAAAATTACCGGTAGAATGTCAACAAGCGGATTGATGATGAATATTCTTATTAAAACAGGATTCTATGTGATATTTGTAATCTGATATATCTTCTGTCATAGACAGATAAATTCAAAAATGAACTCTGATCAAACCGTTTGATAACTCGAGCAAAAGTTTTTTCCCTAAATCGAGATTTTATCAGTTTTCCTACAGACCTCTCGTTATCTGACAGTTAAACTCTTATGTTCAGTATAAATGAATTTATTTTCAATCGCATGTAAACAAGGGGAATTCGTCCCTAAGGGATTGCCACTTTTAGGCAACAGATGGCGCCAGGCTGTTTCCGTGGCCGTACCCAATATGGGTGAGAATGTATAGTAAGTGGAGAGGGAAGATTTCGTGAGTCTTCCGTCTCTCCTAAAAGTCGCGTCTATCGGGTCGACTTCGACCGCTCGCCCTGAAAAATCTCACTTTTCAGAGTAAACCCCCTTTCTTTGGCGCACGTCACATCTTGAATTCAACGCATTTTAAATTTAATGTGTTCAGCTGCATTTAGATTGAAGCATACAAACTTTTTTGTTACAAAATATAAATTAATTAAAATATTTTATTCATTTTTCCCAATTGTAATTTATAACCTTTAAAATTTAATAATGATTATTATTCAATTTTAAAGGTTATAAATTACAATGCGGAAAAATAAATAAAATATTTTAATTTATTTATATTTTGTAACAAAAAATCTCTCATCTTGTTTTAAGCTTTTTAAAACTTTTTAATGCTTAAATCATTATTATAGAACGATTAAAATCGTATAACTTTAGATAAATTTGAAAGTAGGTCTGTTGAAAATTAGGAGTGCTTGAAAGAACTGAACAAATGTTTAGTTTCAACATCTCTTTAAAAGGGTGCTTTTTTAAGTTTTATTTATTTTTTAATAATTTTTTTTGTGAGAAAATAACGTCTGCTTTTTTTCAAAATTAAAAAATATACATTCAATATTCGCTTAAGGTCAATTTTGTTCAAAGTGATTGTTTCTGAATAAATTGACTCTATTATTGTTTTTGATTTCGTTGTGTCACTCATGGATTATGTTTTTCATAGAAAGCATTAGAAAGCATTTATAAAGAATATTTGCCAAACTATAGAACGGATTTCTTCGCCCAAAGATACAAAATTAAATATCACTATAGTAAAAACAACTGGAAAAAACGAGATGTAAGCCAAATTCTGTAAAGAAAATTGACCTTGGTCGACCTATAAATATTCATTTTATTCCTCGAAATATTAAAAAAAATCTCTTCAAAACGCTTGCATTACAACAATTTTATTAAAGTAAAATATTGTTTATAATAGTAAGAATAGTATAATCTTAACATACATTTCTTAAAATAAAAAATTACCAATGAGATTTGTAAAAAATCTTTCAAGGAATAAAATAATTGTACCGGAAATTAGAACCGAAAAATGAGTATGTCAAAAAAATAAAAGTTGTGCTAAATTGGGCTAGACTCGCGATCGGGAAAAATCGGGAAATGAAAGTGAATTTATTTTTTGACCAGGAAATAAAAAAACTTTAAATTGATCAGCTGTAAATATAAATTAACTCATGCTTTTGAAAACAGAACTGTAGTTCAAGAGCTAAATGATAACGGTCAACCGCCTTTGACTTCTCAACGTCGGCCCGACATTTGGTCCCATATATGGGCCATCTATCAAGATGATGTCGACCCAACCTTGGACAAGAATGTGGAGCCGACTTTGATTTTTTAAGGATCAAGGTATTCAAAAAATCAATAATAATTGATTGCGAATATTTTGACTATAAATGTTAATAGTGGTGCTTAGAATGAATACATATATTACATTTTTAAACATTATATGACAAATAAAATTTCTATCGCTACGGAGTTTCGAACCTACACCTATACCAGAATCTATCGCCTAGCAGTCGGGAGTCTTACCCATTACTCTATACCTAAATAATTAAAAGTCACTGAAAAAACCATCCTCATAAGCCACAGCTCAAAGCAGTTGAAATTAAACATTTTTAAAATTCTTTCTTCTCAATAATTTTTTCATTTTCATGCGACATCATGTAGATGTAAAATAAATTAACTGTTAATGTGAAAATAAGTGAAATAACTTTTAAATAATTAATTTCGGTTCGAATATGGATATGCCTACACAAAAATCCAGCTATTCGTACCCAAATTTCGGTCGTTTTGAAATAATGAAGCCTAATATATCCGACGGTCGGCCCATATTTGGGCTAAGGTTTGACCGACCGTCGGGTGCAACATGGTGACTTGTACAAGCCAATGTTATGCCGACGGTCGGGCCGACCGTACTTTCACGGTCTTTTTGAAGCCATGAACCAGCCTTTGTCTGACGCCCGGCCCATATTTGGGCCAAGGTTTGGTCGACCGTCGGGTGCATCAAGGTGACCTGTGGCTAACCGACTGCTGTATACAAAGTGGGACCGACCACATTCTTGCGGTCGTACCGACCAATCTGCCACAGTTTATCCGATCATCGGCCCAAAGTTGGGCCAGAAATGGGCCGACAGTCGGCTTTCGCCCACCGCCGACGTCGGTTGCCAACGTCGGTGAGACAGCTTGAAAACACCTTAGTCGGTCCAACTCTGGTTACCATAGATCGGTTACCAATATTGGGCCGATGGTCAATCTCTCGCATCCGACCGAATTTCGCACCTGGGTATTTTACTTTTATTTTATTTACATACTTTTATGTTTTAAATTTTTATATTAGGAGTTCCGTCTGTTACTTTTTAAGAGGGACAGAGAGAACTGAGAATAGAGAAAATGGCCACGAAGATGGTTATACCCAGGTGCGAATTGTGTTTCAATCTAAAAATTTTAAATTAATTGGTTTTACGATTTTCTTTTGAAATCCGAAGGATCTTTTCATAAAAGTCGAGATGAAAGTTTGACAATATTGAGAACCTTTATATTCGCTAGAATTTATTTTAAAAAGGTAAAAAATTGAAACTTTGTAATAAAAAACATATCTTAAGATTTGATATAATTTTCATAATTGCATGAGATGAAGTCATAAAGTCTCATAGCCTGTAAACACTGCGTCCAGGTAGAGAGAGAATGAGGTAAAAAGGGTTACTGAGTTACAAGATTCCCTGGCTCTCATATTACGGCTCTTTGTTTCGCTTAAATCCAAGTAGTTAGTGTCATGTTATAGGAATCTTGGTAGATTCTGGAGACGCCTCCTTTTATATACGTCGCATGCCGACCAGTTTATCGCGAGTAGTAAGCTTATAGACAGTTTCTACTTTGGATCTTTTCACCCTGTAGATATAGAAACAATGGCCACCGCACCGCCATTAATCCTCTCAGCCAGAATGCACTCTTCGCGTATATCGACTATATGACTCGGCTGAAATTTCACCCCGTGACACACGACTCTTGACTGATGATCCCGATACTATTAATTATTCATTAAGCCCTGGCGCATTGCAGACGTATCGTTATTTGGCCCAGCTGGATCACAAAAAGTTTATTAACAACTCGCCAGAACGGACGCAGAAAAATTGGGTTCTGGAAATTCTCTGCTCTCTAAATCTGAATCAGTGAAAAGTCACTAATTTTCAGTGAGATCTCACTGATTCAAATAGCTAGAATCCGGTCATTGGGGTTTGATGGATATGATTGGAATACCGGTATAAAATATTAAGGGATTTTATTTAATAGTGAAATAATTAAGATCAGCTTTTTGGATAATTTTAGTAATTGTTTTTTGTTAGAAAAAAGAAATTTGATAGATTATTAAATTTTCTCTAATGAAAGGCGAATTTAGATAAAGTAATTTTTCTATGAACGTTTATGGTTTTACTTTCAGATATCATATTGATTTTAATAACATAAGTTCTATTATTAATACCTGGGGTAAAATTTGCCAAGTGTCCGTGCCTAAAATTTTGTTGTCGTCTATCTTTTTCAGACTCCGCCAGATTGTAGTGCTAGTGGACCTCTTTAAATTCTGTGAAGGGGGCGCACTTAGCACAGCGGGTTGTCAAGATACAGGGGCCCGCATTTTCGTCGATTCACCCCGACTGCTAACATTCAATTGTACATAACTCCTGATATAGTTATCCAATTTTACTTTTTTATAAGGGTTTTAAAAAGGTATTTTAACAAGGGTTACAATAAAAATAATCACTAAACGATGAAAAAATTATTTCATCTTGATTTTTCATTTTAAAAAACATTTTTGAGATTTTCTCCTAATGCGGCATTTTTGATATTTTTTTAATTAGGATAAAAAAAAGCTTGATTTTTTCTCTTAAAAAATATCTCAGAACGAAAATGGGATGGAAAGTATTGGTTGAGTTATAGAAGGTCATGAGAGCGCGGGTGCCCCGCGCCAACTAGCCACGATGCTACAAGGCGTGCTGTAGTGTCTCAGTGGTTCTAATAATTGATCGAAATGATGTTTTTTACTGCTGATGCTCTGTATCAATGGGCTAAAAAAAACTTGCCTGAAACGGTAATATTTTTTTCATCTCCAAAGAAAATCATGCCGCCACTGCCGAAAACCTTGAAACTCGATTTGATTCTGCAAAGACTATGCCGGGAATACAAAAATACCATTCCTTTGTACCCTCTTCAGAATCGACTCTAATTTTGAAGAAGTATTCGTCATCTCCACAGTACGCCATTTTCCCGAAGAAAAAGAACGCAAAAAGATCGCGAAGAGAAGAGCAAAGTGAACGTTAAATTGAATAAAAAAACATTTTTTAAGTAACACTGTGAGAGGCAAGGGGGCTCACACCAAAAAGCACCCCAAAAACGTGAGATGCAAGGGGACTCACATAAAAAAATCACCGCGGAATGTAAAGGGCAAGGATCACACATCAAAAAACATCCCAAATTGTTAAAGGCAAAGAGATTAACACCAAAAAAACTCACCAAAACGTGGGAAGCAAGAGAACTTATCAAAAACTATCTCGACATGTAACAGATGATCAGAACAATCCACCAAAATCGTTTATAATTTTATAATTAACTATAATTTTCCTACAATGGAACCATTTTGAAAATTTAATTAAGAAAATATCTAAATCGTTCTCCAGCTACATAAAAGTAAGAATAAAATAAAGTATTCGCTGCGCGTTAACAGAAAAATCATTTTCATCAATTATTAGAACCACGGAGTCACTACAGCACGCCTAGTAACGCCGTGGCTAGTTGGCGCGGGGCACCCGCGCTCTTATGACCTTCTACGCCTCAACCAATATTTTCTATCCCATTTTCGTTTTTGGATGTTTTCTAGGAGAAAAAATCAAGCTTTTTTCTAGCCTAATTAAAAAAATATCAAAAATGCCGCATTTGGAGAAAATCTCAAAAATGTTTTTTAAAATGAAAAATCAAGGTGAAATAATTATTTTATCGTACAGTGATTATTTTTATTGTAAACCTTGCCAAAATACATTTTCAAAGCCCTCATTAAAAAGTGAAATTGAATAACTGTATCAGGAGTTATGTACAATTGAATGTTAGCAGTCGGAGTGAATCGTCGCAAATTCGGACTCCTGTATCTTGACAACCCGTTGTACTAGGTGCGCCCCCTTCACATAATTTAAAGAGGCCAACTAGCACTACAATCTGGTGGAGTTTGAATAAGATAGGCGACAACTAAATTTTAGGCGGGGATGCAAAATGGGAACCCTTCTAGTTCGAGGATGAAAGTAAGAGAAGCCTTAAGGGAAGTAGGAGACGGTGAAACGCTAGGAATAGTATTCAGGTTGAAGCAAGGAAAAGGGCTAATGAATATCTTTTCGACATAATAGACATGGAAGCAGATAGGTTGCCGAAAATTTGTTTAAAGGAATAGTTAAGATGTTTGCAAAATGGGAACCCTTCTAGTTCGAGGATGAAAGTAAGAGAAGCCTTAAGGGAAGTAGGAGACGGTGAAACGCTAAATTGGATGTGTAAAGGGATCAGAAGAGAGGAAATAGCAAAAAATTTGGAAAGGGGAATAATAACCAGGAAAGATCAAGAAATTCAGAGGAATCGGAGCAGGATAGAAAAATCTAAGTATTGCGAATTCTATGGAGCGGCGAAGAATAATTTATAAAGGGAAAAGTATTGGGATGATAAGAAAATAGAATATAGAGACAAGGAACAATGGGCTAGGCCTTTTGCCCAGCTTACACTATCCTTTATCGATGCACTTCAATATTTTTCTATCTCTCTGTAAATCTGAATTCCCGTCTATCTTTCTCAATCATCTCTTCTTTATCTCATCCTATACTTCATCTATCAACGTCTATCTTTTTCTATCCCTTTGTCAATCTAAATTCACGTCTATTTTTTCAATATCCTCCTCCCTATCTCATCGCATCATAGACCTGTCAAAGTTTATATTTTTCTGTTTATTTTCCAATCTAAATTAACGTCTATCTTTTTCAATCCCCTCTTCTCTATCTCATCCTATAATTCATCTATCCACGTAAATCCTTTACTATCTCTCTGCGTCAATCTAAGTTTCCGCCTATCTTTTTTTAATCCCCTCTTTTCTATCTTATCCTATCATTTATCTATCCACGCCAATATTTTTCTATCTCTCGGTTAATCTAAATTCCCGTCTATCTTTTTCAATCTCCTCTTTTCTATTTTATCCTATATTACATCTATCAACGTCTATCTTTTTCTATCTATTTGTCAATCTAAATTTACGTCTATCTTTTCCAATGCACTCTTCTCTATCTCATCCTATCCTTTATCTGTCCTTGTTAACCTAAAGGTTTTGCCGCTGGGTGACTTGAGATAAAAGTAACGAACAAGTAAAATCAGTCTTCGGGACTATAAGTAGGCCCAGCAAACCGTTTTGCCAGGTTCGACACAGTTGTCGACTGAGGTATGGAAATAAATTTCAAGTGTGTATGAATATAAGCATGGATGTCACGTTGTCTTTCTGGTACGTAATCAATTTCAAATTAATTTTTTCAATAAATTCCCTAACTTTTTGATGGATTCCGGAATTTTTGAGGGATACAAAATGATAAGAGTACTCAATCCCGGACGATAGAGAAAGAGATAGAAAAAAATTCAAATTTATATGAAGGAGATAGAATTAAGTAAAGAAAAAGATAAGGGTCCTCGGTTTCGAAAGATAGAGAAAGAAATTGAAAAAGATTTAAATTCGTAATAGATAGACTAAGAGATGAAAAAAGATAAGAGTCCTCGATCTCAATTTTTATTCCCTTGAAGAAAAAAAATTGGTTTTTAAATGTGTTCTCTTCTGAACAAAAAGGGACTGTTGAACCGCTTTTTTGTAGTTGCATGTATAATAATAAGGGTATCCACTCACCTGGAAAACCCTGAAAATGTTAGGGAATTTTTTTTTATTCAGGGAATTTTTTTGAGAGCGTGTCTAATTGCATATATACATTGGTCTATCCGAGTAAGACCGCATCGGCTGAGTAGGGGAGTAACTGCTGCGGTCGAGCTATGCCCCCACTCTAGATCCGCGTCTCCGTCCGTCGAGTTTAGTTTTGCTCCTTCTGAGTAGTGCCACAAAAAACAACGAAAAGCCCTTGTGCCAAAAGTTCTTTGCTCTCGGTTTCTCTTGCAAAAAATCGAGGTAAGTTTCTCGCCGAATTTCATGTAATTCATGAAATCTTTAAATAAATTATGTTTTCATCCCCAAGAACGCTAAAACTGCTTTCTATTCCTCATTATAACTTTCGCTTCCATCGATCTCAGAACTCGTCGTCTGAGTCGGTCTTTCAATAACACTTTTAATCACCGTTCCCTAACATTATTTCAATAGAGATATTGTATTACTCTTGTGTGTATAAAATATAAGTTTTTTTTTATCAAAACATTTTATTTATTCACATAAACCTTCTACGGACACAAAATATGTTATTTCTTTTTCAATACTCCACATTTTATGGTCCTTCGTACATCGGATGTTTTATAGCGATCGGCAAACAATCGCGTCGTATCGGTTAAAACAGTGTGCCAGTAGTTTACAAGTGAAAAGTGTTTTCAGATCACATCAGTAATCGTTCAACAATTGTGCCTTCATGCAACCGTAAGAGAGTGACATAGTGACTAACAATAAGTAATAACAGTGTGATCTTGTGAAGTTCAAATAACAAAAAGTGACTCTTAAATCGGGACGAAGAGCAAAAAACAACTAGTGAAAGGAACGGTGAATTTCAAGTCACAGCAGTGATTTTCAATTTCAAAAAAGCTCAAATTATTATTTCGAGCCATTTTCTATTCCGCGGACCCAACAGGATCCTCGATGTTTTTCAACTAATATCCCATGATACGAGACATCTCGCGGCAGACGAGAAAGCAGCACCATCTTTGATATCTAAAATCGAGAGGGATTATAGATATTTTCCAATCCATTCTTCGAGTCCAGCGTAGTACTGTGGACTATAAGGTATCACATCTTCAGAGATCCAGGAGGCCCTGAGATCGCACTCATTTCTGAGCAACAGGCAGCATCCGAGTCCAGTTCTTCACATGTTTGTTCGAAATCCAGGTGGATTCGAACATTTAAATTTTTTTCAACTCCCGTCGTGGTCCAGGTCATTGGAGCGCCACGAAAGTACAGCAGCTTCCAGTTAAAAGCAGCGCTACTAGGAATTACACTTCTTCACAACCCCAACCGAGAAGTACAAGTAAGTGGTTATGTAAACTACGGATTTTCCATTGAAATCCATATTTTTTCAAAATCCTTTATGCCTGTTTTGTCTCTATCACATTCAAACCGATAAATCTTTAAAAATGTCTACTGAACAAATTTCAAAATTCGTTGACCGAAAACGATGAAACCGAAGAAAAGAAAAATGAAGACGAGCGCGTCAGCTTTGAAAAAAGGTACTATTTAATTAGTGGTAGGATCAAAGCTTCAATAAAAAGAAGTTGTTACAACCTTATGTACCTCGCTCAGTTGCAAGAACACAATCGAGCCCTTCATCAAGTGTCGACACGTCTGAGGGTACTAGTTTGAAGAATAATTCGGATTTAAATCTCGATCATAATCAACGAAATGATTCCCTAGAGGTTATTGAAAATAACGACCAAACTCAAGCTAATATTTTAAACTCAAATACTCGTTTTCCAAGGGTTAAGTATCCAGATCTCAAAATTCACACTTTTTCAGCCAGTTTCGACACTTCGCTAGGCTTTTTTGACACATTCAATTCAACGACCCACAATGATCCTGATTTACCAACTATTCAAAAATTTCACTATTTAAAGGGCTGTGTTACGGGTGACGCAGCCAACATAATTTCTTCGTTTGAAACTTCAACCGAAAATTACAAGATAGCTTGGGGTCTCCTAAATAGTCGTTATCATAATAAGAAATTTATCATCGGCAGCCATGTAAAGTCGCTTTTCGCAATGCCATGCATGTCCAAAGACTTTTTAATTCGCGCGTTATACGATAAAACTCAGAAGCACATTCGAGCACTTCGCGCATTATCAGTCGAAGTAGATAAGTGAGATTCCATAATCATCCACCTGATCAAAGGCAAATTAAACAATTATATAATTGAAAAGTGGGAAGAATCTACTAGCAACGAAGATTTACCCACATGGCAAAACATTTTAGACTTTTTAGAGCGCCGCTCCCAAATCGAGGAGACAAGGACCAATGTTAATCAAACACTAAATCAAAAGGCTTTAAATCCAAAAATGAGTACTCATTCACGTCAGGGTTCGCGTTCACAATTTCGATAAAATGAAAATTTTCAGACTTACAGCATTTTCAAAATCCAAAAGAGGAAACGAAAATTAACATTTTCAGCCGAACAACGCACCACACGAAAAAAACTCAAATTGAAAATAGTGTTTCTTTTTGCACGCCCTACAGGATAATCATAACGACTTTTCGAATTTTCTTGAAAAATCGAAAATTCCCATTTTCATTGCACAAAAAGTATTGAAAAATCAAAAATTGAATTCCACGGTCAAACTATGCAATATACGACAAATAATAATTTGACAAAAACTGTGCACTTTTTAAAGATCTACAAATTTGTTTTGGATCACTTCTTGATAGGATGTGTAGTTTCTGTTTTATTCGCTCGACAAATGCAGTCTTTATTCTCACTAAGAAAATTACGTGAGATCAACAGTTCTCATATCAAAACTCAAAACGTAAAACTCAAAAAACATAATAGATCCAAAAATAGTCAAATTTTGCAGAAATAACACTTGTGCTTTTTTGTGCTCGACAAATTCAGTCTTTATTCTTCCTGAAAAAATTACGCGAGATCAACAGATCTCATATTAAAACTCAAAACATAAAACTCAAAAAACATAAAAGATCCAAAAAACAGACAAATTTGGAAAAAATAAAACTTGTTCTGAGTTGTGCTTGACAAATCCAATCTTTATTCCTTCTGACAAAATTACTTGAGATCATCAGTTCTCATATTAAAACTCAAAGCGTAAAACTAAAAAAACATAAAAAATGAAAAATAGACATATTCGGAAAAAATGAAACTGGTGCTGGATTGTGCTTGACAAATGCAGCCTATATTCTCTGTGATAAAATTACGTGAGATCAACAGTTCTCATATTAAAAACTCAAAACGTAAAACTCAAAAAACATAAAAGATCAAAAAATAGACAAATATGGAAAAAATAAAACTTGTGCTGGGTTGTGCTCGACAAATGCAGCCTATATTCTCTGGGATAAAATTACGTGAGATCAACAGTTCTCATATTAAAACTAAAAACGTAAAACTCAAAAAACTTAAGAGATCCAAAAATAGACAAATTCGGTCCAAAAAAACTTGTGCTGGGTTGTGCTCGACAAAACAAACCTGCATTCGCTCTGAAAAAATTACGTGAGATCAACAGTTCTCATATTAAAACTCGAAACGTAAAACTCAAAAAACATAATAGATCCAAAAATAGTCAAATTTGCAGAAATAGAACTTGTGTTGAGTTCTGCTCGACAAATGCAGTCTTTATTCTTTTACAAAATTACGTGAGATCAACAGTTCTCATATCAAAACTCAAAATGTAAGACTAAAAAAACATAAAAGATCCAAAAATAGTCGAATTTTGCAGAAATAAAACCTGTGCTTGCTTCTCCTCGACAAATGCAGCCTTTATTCTTCCAGACAAAGTTACGTCAGATCAACAGTTCTCATATTAAAACTCAAAACTCAAAACGCAAAACTCAAAAAACATTAAAGATCCTAAAAATTTTGAAAAAATAAAACTTGTGCTGAGCTGTGCTCAGCAAATCCAATCTGTATCCCTCGTGACAAAATTAAGTGAGATCATCAGTTCTCTTATTAAAACTCCAAGCGTAAAACTAAAAAAACATAAAAGATACAAAAATAGATAAATTTGGAAAAAATAAAACTTGTGCTGGGTTGTGCTCAACAATGCAGCCTATATTCTCTTTTATAAAATTACGTCAGATGAACAGTTCTCATATTAAAAACTCAAAACGTAAAACTCAAAAAACATGAAAGATCCAAAAATAGACAAATTTTGCAGAAATAAAACCTGTGCTGGGTTTTGCTCGACAAATGAAGTCTTTATTCTTCCTGAGAAAATTACGTGAGATCAACAGTTCTCATATTTAAACTCAAAACGTAAAACTCAAAAAACATGAAAGATCCAAAAATAGACAAATTTGGAAAAAATAAACCTTGTGCTGGGTTGTGCTCGCAAATGCAGTCTTTATTCCTTCTGACAAAATTCCGCGAGATCAACAGTTCTCATACTAAAACTTGGTCAGTCGTTCATCTTTCATTCTTTCAACATGTCCGAACCATCTTAACTGATTTCTTTCCCATATGTCAACTAGTGTCTCTCGTGTACCACATTCTTTGAGGATTATTTCGTTTCGGACTTTGTCCATCAGTGTGCTCTTGCATATTATGCGCAGAGGTTTCATGCCAATCGCGTTAATTTTACTCTTGTTTTATTCTTGCCAGGTCTATGTCTCGTACCTTCTTACCCTCATTCATGCGCCTATCTAACTCCCCATCTATTTTTCCGTCGCTAGTGAATAGGCTACCCAAATATACGTACTTGTCAACTTGTTCTAATCTCTTATCATTTAGGACAATGTTGCACATTGTTTTCTCACTTTTTCCTTCAAACACCATGATTTTTTTATTGAGATTAATTTTGACGCCCATGTTTTTCATGCTTGTATTAAGTTTATTCAACATTCTTTGCAAGTCCTGGATTGATTCTGCCATAACAATCTTGTCATCCGCGAAAGCCAAAACACGTACCATCACTGTCGCGAGATCTGCACCTTCTTCTTCGAAGAGGGCCATTCTTAGACACTTATTCAT
Organism: Andricus grossulariae; assembly: GCA_011634705.1. Taxonomy (NCBI): domain Eukaryota; kingdom Metazoa; phylum Arthropoda; class Insecta; order Hymenoptera; family Cynipidae; genus Andricus; species Andricus grossulariae. The sequence goes on along the minus strand of JAABKJ010075445.1, from coordinate 130,242,181 downwards.
ACATATGATAAATAGCCGTGACGACATAACGTATCCTTGTTTCACGCCTTGCATAATATCGAACCAGTCACTTACGGTACTTAATAAGCTGATACCTCTGTAATTATTGCAGTTGCTTTTATTTCCCTTTCTTTGTATATTGGTACGATGGTCGCTTTTCTCCAATTGTCTGGGACTTCACCCGTCTCGATACATAAATTTATCAATTCGCACAAACTTTGAGGTATTTACTCGCCGCCGTATTTAAGAATTTTAGCGCTAATACTGTCTACACCAGCAGCCTTGCCATTTTTAAGTTCTTAATTATATCTCTAACCTCAGTGAGACAGAATTTTTAAATTGGGTTTTCTAATGCATTATGTTCTGTGTCGTAGTTCTGTTGTCCTATATCTTCACCTCCTAATAATTTTTTGAAAGAGTCTTTTAAAGCGTCTACTATCACGTCTGTATCATATATCATTTCAACTTTGCTGTTTCTAATGATGACAAACTCTGTACTTTTACTTCCCTTTATCTCTTTAAATGATAGTTTCATGGTTCCTTCAAAGTTGTTTTGTATTTTCTCCTCTTCTTCTGTTCTCATTTTATATTTACTTTCCTTGACTAGTCATTTAGCTTTCCTATTTTTGTGTCTGTAATCACTTTTGAGCCTATTTCTCTTTACAGTTTTAATAATGATATCCCGTAACATAGTCCATACGCCCTCTATATTTTTATTGCTATCTATGCGTTCGCATAATTTATTCTGAAACTCTATTCGCACTTCCGGTTTCTGTAATGATTGAAAAATCATTCCTTTAATTTGATTCGCTTTTCTTTGTTTTATAATGAAACAGTGGAAGGATTATTAGAATTGATTAGAATGTTTTGAGAATGGATTTAGATTATTAATTTTCTGAATTTAATAGGTATATGGATAATGTATTATCTAATATTATTGCTAAAAATATATTTCCATCAACATCTTCTTCTAGCTTTCATATTTCTTCGAAAATAAAAAATTACATAGAAAATATTACAAACTGGCCTGAAATCTACAAAAAAAGTAATTATGAATAACACAGGTCGACATTAAAAGTGCAAAATAGATGAAATATGTCATTTTTCGTAAGTTTTAAGTTGCTGAACGGAAAAAATGGCAAAACCCGGGTTTTTTATGGCCGTTTTAGAAAAATGGTTGTGGACGAACCGGATGCATTAGGATTTGAAAAGGGCTTAAGAGCATGTGATACTTCGTCGTGTGGAAAATTGGGTTCAGCCCCCCCCCCCGGGTTTTTGTCCACAAAAATTAAAAATTGTAAAAACTGTATTTGGAGATGCGATAAAATAGAACAACAGACGTCCCCGAACTCTTTTTTGAGAGATAATAGCAAAAAAATTGTATTCCGCTAAATACAAATTTTCTCTATGTGCACTATTTGGAGGTTAGGATTCGCTTTTGAGGTCTCTATGAAGAAATTAAAAAGTGGTTTCGGAGTAATAACATATGTTCCCTTGTAATGTAAGCTTCACCTTAAAAAATACACTCGTCAAAATCACATTTTAATCATAATTTATAGGGCATTTAAGTTAAAGCGAAGCACCATACCCCACTATCCCCTACACTGTAAGCAATTAATAATACAAACAATAAAATAGCCTCGAAATGGACTGAAACTTTGATTGGCGAGTGGCATGCGCACGGTAAAGGTAAATGTCAAGCTTCAGGCGATGATAAATGTAATATACATTTCATATAATAGTGTCGCATATTGTAAAAAAGTTCGCATTTTTGACAAAATCGAGTGCGAAGCACGAGATATGTGATGAGAATGTGTTCGTTAAAGCCGAAAGAGCTTTAACAAAAGAGAATTCATAATCATCAAATTACAGTTGTCGATGTTTCGACCTATAATTTGTAAGGTCTGTGCATAAATTTGAGGAAAATAGAAAGACCGAGCGCGTAACGCGAGGTAGATGCTTTATCGAGCGCGAAGCGCGAGGTAAATATATAATCGAGCGCGAAGCGCGAAAACCAACAGTCGCGCGCCATATGCGCGCTCAAACTTGCCAGATACTTACAAACTTAAAACAACTAAATTTGTTATTGTAAAAATTTCGATAGCAAAATTTTGAAAAAAATTTTTCGAGAAAAATTGTTCTTTTCCTCACAGCCTTATAGGCTGCAATACAAAGAACTGAATTTGTTATTGTAAACATTTCGATATCAAAATTTTGAAACAAGAATTCTCGAGAATTTTGTTTCCCCCCTTAGCGTTATAGGCATCAATGCAAACAATTAAATTTCTTATTGTAAAAATTTCGATGGCAAAATTTAAAAAAATATTTCGTGAAATTTTTTTTCCCCCGCGCAGCGTTATAGCCTTCAATAGAAACAACTAAATTTGTTATTGTAAACATTTCGAGGGCAAAATGATTATAAAAGAAGACATTTTTGGATAAAAATGTTTTTTTCCTCACAGCGTTATAGGCTGCATTAAAAACAACTAGATTTGTTATTGTACAAATTTCGATAGCGAAATTTAAAAAAAAATATTTTTTTTTCCTCACAGCGTTATAAGCTGCAATAAAAACAACTAAATTTATTATTGTAAAAATTTCGATGGCAAAATTTTGAAACAAGAATTCTCGAGACAATTTTTTATTTGCCTTAGAGTTATGAGCATAAATGAAAACAATTAAATTTTTATTGTAAAAATTTCGATGGCAAAATTAAAAAAAAAAAATTTTCTCTAATTTGTTTTTCCTGTGTTTTCTAGAAAATACACAAATAATACAGTAATAATACCCAAAAAATACCGAACCAGATTCTGCGAGTTTACTCTCAAATAATACCGGAGTAATACCCAAAAAATACCCAAACATTTTTTTTCAATTACTGTCCTTTTTCGAAATTTTTTTATTTCCTTGGAAATTCCAGAATTTTAAAGATTTTTTTCAAGTTTTCAACATTTGACTCAAATTTTCCAAAAATTCTTGGGAATTTTCGATGTGTTTCCCACGAAATACCCAAACAATACCGAAATAATACCCAAAAAGATACCAAAATTGACCTTGCGAGATAATACCCAAATAATATTGAAATTATACCCAAAGAATACGGAGAAACTGACTTCGCGAGTTTATACAGAAACAATATCGGAATTATACCATAAAAATACCAAAAATGTCTTCGAGATTGTATACACAAATTATACCGAAATTGTACTAAAAAAATACTGAAACTTTTTTACCGTATTCAATTTAAAAACTGAAAAACCTCGAAGTTGCAAAAATGAAAAATTCCTATTACTTTTTTATTCATAATGTGTCCCCTGAGGGTTCACATGACTGCCATTTCTTACAATCCTTCCGTCTACATATTTTATAAAATCTTATCCTCACTATTTAAAGTTATTTTTGCAACACCCACCTCAAAAGTTGACCTTTTCATGCTTCTAAATGGTGCCTAAAGGACCTTATTTGAGCAGACTATCAAACATTATTCAACAAAATGAATTGCATGCCATGCTCAAGACACAATAGGAGGATTTAAATTATATAATGCAGCTGTTGCTAAAATTTGAATGGAAAGAGTTCCAGCCAAAATTCTGTACTTTTACCTTAGAGAACCAATGACACGCTCTACGTGAATTCTGACATGAGCGATTTGCCTGGTTTCTTTAAGCTCTACTGGATGTAGCTGCGATTTCCCTGAAATTGAAAAAAAAGCAAAGTATATTTAATATTTCAAAACAATATAATGATTTTACCTTTAATAAAGGCAGGAATTTTTAGTTCAACTTGAATTTTTTTGAGCGAATCTTCAATTCGAAAACCTCTATCTGCTAATACGAAGTCGAATGGTGACAACACATCTAAAAGCCCACAGTCTTCCGTTATTCCTTTATCGCTAATGCGACCACCATAACCATTCGATATTAGGGAAATTGTTCCTCGAGGCGTGATACCAATTAGGACTTTCACCGCTTTCTGGTGTTTGTAACTGGACCAGCACTGTGCAGCAGTATACAAATTTGAAGGACTTTCAATAAAAATCTCGAAACAATCAATGATTACAGCTACTTTATCACCAAAAAAACTTTCCTTGAAACACGATGGCATCGTTTTTCTCAACGTCTCCCTAGTTGGCCAATAAACTAGTCCTTCGAACATTTTATACAAAACATCTAAGCTTCTGTAAAAGTAACTGGAAGCCGTACTGGAATGGACGTCAAACCTATACACTCGACACAAATGCATTCATATTATGGATACTGTCAAAATATATATTATTTTATACCTACGTATCAATGCCTGTCCGCTATGTATTTAAAATCTAGGTTAAATCTTAATTTCATGCAGGACAGGATAAGTTGTTGGAAGGTGGAGAGTTTTGTATCGCTATGAGTTAGCAAATACGGATCAGTCAACTCGTGGATAAGGAAAAGGGTTTTGGAACTATGAAGACCAGTTAAATACTTCCTATCATCCTATCATCGTTGTCCTTAATTGGAGCTTCAGACAAACTAAGTACGTTTAGCTTACTTCCCATTTGCAGAAGGAGTGAGTTCGTGGTATTCATTTCGTTAAAGCAGAGTGTTAATTGTAACGAAGTCAGATTAGTTTGAACAGCTGTACTAATATGTAATGCTTCTTTCAAATCATGAAAATCAAAAGTTCCTGCTTAAGCTCCATTTAAGGAAAACGATGATAGGATGATAGAAAGTATTTAACTGGTCTTGGTAGTTCCAAAACCCTTTTCCTTATCCACGAGTTGACTGATCCGTATTTGCTAACTCATAGAAATACAAAACTCTCCACCTTCCAACAACGTATCCTGACCTTCATGAAATTAAGATTTGACTTAGATTTTAAATACTTAGCGGACAGGTATTAATACATAGGTATTTAATAATACATATTTTGACAGTATCTATAATGCGAATGCATTTCTGTTGAGTGTATAGGTTTAAAATCCATCCCAGTACGGCTTCCAGTTACTTTTACAGAAGCTTAGATGTTTAGTATAAGATGTTCGAAGGACTAGTTTATTTGTCAACTACGGAGACGTTGAGAAAAACGATGCCATCGTGTTTCAAGGAGAGTTTTTTTTGGTGATAAAGTAGCTGTAATCATTGATTGCTTCGAGATTTTTATAGAAAGTCCTTCAAGTTTGTACACTGCTGCACAGTGCTGGTCCAGTTACAAACACCATAAAACGGTGAAAGTCCTGATAAAGGAATAACGGAAGACTGTGGGCTTTTAGATCTGTTGTCACCATTCGACGTCGTATTAGCAGATAGAGGTTTTCGAATTGAAGATTCGCTCAAAAAAATTCAAGTTGAACTGAAAATTCCTGCCTTTGTTAAAGGTAAAATCATTGTGTGATGATTATGTGAGGTAAAATGAAAGAAGTTGACAAAGTTTTTCGTGTTTATGCTGCATTATATAATTTAAATCCTCCTATTGTGTCTTGAGCATGGCATGCAATTCATTTTGTTGAATAATGTTTGATTTTGGTCATCCAATCTGTCGGCGTTGAACAAGGTATCTGCGACCAACATGCTTGCCGTCCCGGTTCCACTCTACTCGCTTGGGGTGGTTCAATGGACGAAGAACGAACTTAAGGCCCTTGATGTCACAACACGTAAGATCATGCATATGCATTAAAGCTTGCATATCAATTCGTCAGTTCCGCGATCATACATTTCACGCCGATATTTTTTCATAGGATGAGTATTTTTTGAGATATTTCGATGCTTTTTAGAAAATGAACTTCCAATATTGCTTGTAGACCTGAGCTTGGAAATGCGATACAACATGTGGTTCCAAAATGACGGTTGTCCAGGATATTATTAGGCAATTACGAGGCAAGTACTCAATCGCGAATTCAATGGACGATGGATCGGTAGAGGAGGTCCGATAAATTGGCCTGCCAGATCCCCAAATCTTACGGCGCCGGATTTCTATTTGTGGGGTTATCTAAAGAGTCGCGTGTATCAATAAGTACCCACAAATCGTGATAACATGATTGAGAAATCAGGTCTGCTTGTGCACAAATAACACCAGACTTACTTCGTAGTTGTGTGGAATCTTTCGAAGCTCTCATTAACAAGTGCATCGAAGTGCGAGGACAAATTTTTTAGCACTTACTGTAAAATTTTAATCGAAAACCAGCACCCCGATGGTGAGAGTCGAGGCGACTCACCTGAATAAAGCACCCCGATTATGAGAGGCGAGGGAACTCACCGAAATGAAGCACCTTGATGGTGAGAGGCAATGGGAGTCACCGAAAGCAAGCACATCGATGGTGAGAGCTGATGGAACTCACCGAATTCAAGCACCCCCATGGCGAGAGGTGAGAGGACTAACCGAAATCAAGCTCCCTGATGGTGAGCGACAAGAGGATTCACCGGAATCAAGCACTCCAATGGTGAGAGGTGAGGGGGCTCGCCGAAATCAAGCAGCCGATAGCGAGAGGCGTTGGGACTAACCGAAATCAAGCAAAACGATGGTGAGGGGCGAGGGAACACACCGAAATCAAGCACCCCCATGGTGAGAGGCGAGGAGCCTCACCGAAATCAAGAAACCCGATGATGAGAGGCAAGGAGACTCACCGAAGGCCTAGAAATAATCAACAATTACATTCTTCGCAATTGCAGCGCCATTTATTGCGAATCGTAAAGAAATTGCGAATAAAACTTACGTATTTCATAAAGGACAATCTGAATCTGTGATAAAAAATTGGGGTTGCCATTTGAAATTACCAATTTACCTCCACTCCTGCCTCCCGGAGGGGTGGGGCGGGGTGATTTTTTTCAAAGTTGCTTTTCTCCCTCGAAAATAAAGAGTTTTTATCACGGATATTTTTTCATAGGATGTGTATTTTTTGAGATATTCCGATGTGTCGAGTTGAAAAAAAACCGTATATACATGTACTAAAGTCGAAAGAGGACGCTGAACATATCATCCGCTTCAAGTAGTTTCGCGAAAACCTCATATCATCTCAGTAGGAATGTCTGTCAATCACTACCGAAGGGGTGAAAAGAGCACTTAGAGGCACAAATAACTTTTCCGTTGCAGGATCAGATGGTATCTAGGACATCTGGTGGATGAAATTTACCTCTACACAACATCTTTTGGCCCGCATATTTACATCATATTTGAAATTAGAAACGGCACTTCCGCAGTGGCTGGTATTAGGGCGCACTATACTTCTACCGAAAAAAGGCAATTTTTCCAACCCAGAGAATTGCAGGACAATAACTTGTTTGAACACACTGTATAAGATCTTTACAGCTATCCTGTACTACAGAATTGTACGAAGATTTGAGCCTGTGTGACGTAAGATGTACGAACGTAACATCAGTCTAGGAGTCTCTCCGGAGCAAATACAAGCATCTTCTTCGACAGATTTGGTCATCCAATCTGTCGGCGTTGAACGAGGTATCTGCGACTAACGTGCTTGCCGTCCCGGTTCTACTCTACTCGTTTGGGGTGGTTCAATGGACGAAGAACGAACTTAAGGCCCTTGATGTCTAAATAATTTCTCTAAATCTTGATCAAAAAGGTCCAATTTTGCACTAAAAAATCCATTATCGACCAAAAATGGAAAAGTTACATTTTCAGTTTAAAAATTCATTTTAAACTAAAAAATGAGTTTTTTACCAAATTTTTAAACTTTCAACCAAAGATATAGTTTTCAACTAAAATGATCATTCTTAAACTGGAGTTGTTAAATTGCCAATTAAAAAATTAATTTTCAACAAAAAGGACTTCAATTTTAAATGAAAAATATTTGCATTCAACCAAAAAAGTCGAATTTTAACTAAAAAAAAAACCCTTTCGACCAAAAACGGAAAAGTTATATTTTCAGTTAACAAATTAATTTTAAACTAAAAAAGGGTTTTTTAAAAAATGGTTAAAATTTCAACCAAAGAGATATTTTTTAAATAAAATGCTAGTTCTTAAACTGGAGTAGTTAAATTGTCAATTAAAAAATTAATTTTTCAACAAAAAGGATTTCAATTTTAAATGAAGAATATTTGAATTCAACCGAAAAAGTCGAATTTTAACTAAAAAAAATCCACTTTCGACCACAACTGGAAAAGTTATATTTTCAGTTAAAAAAAATCAATTTAAACTAAAAAAAGAATTTTTTACAAAATAGTTAAACTTTCGAAGTTTCAAACCAAAATGATAATTCTTAAATTGGAGTAGTTAAATTGTCAGTTAAAAAATTAATTTTCTACCAAAGAGATAATCTTTTAACTAAAATGTTGAATCTTTAGAGAAAAAAAAAAAAAATTTAACAAAGTGGTAACAATCAAGTAGTTGAATTTTCAAAAAAAAAAATTGCAATGAATAATGTAATATTAGATATTTCAATCAAAAAAGATTTTTATTTAAAATTAAAAATAGGCGAATTCAACAAAAAAAAGGCGAATTTTCAACAAAATAATAAAAATTTTCAACTAAAAATATAATTGCCATCAGGAATCGACTGCAAAAAGAAAAAGAAAGAGAAATACAAGGCAAATAATTTATTAACATGAATATTATGTCAAGGTGGCTGCAACACTTAACTTTCAGAATTCCTTAAATTTTCAAATTAAAATTTAAAAAATTACCATTCAAAATCACGAACTTTTCCCTGATTTCCAAAATTTCCCTGACCTACGGCCACCCTGATAATAGGATTAAAATATTACTGTTATAAAGGATTGAAATAATGCAAAAAAAAATATATTCGAGGGGGATCGAACCCGGGCTGAGAAATTAGGTTCGTAACGACTCGAGACAAAACTAACCTCTCTTTTTAAATTTGTCTCTCTGCTCATACAATTTCAAACCTAGGACTCACTTTAGAAATGAAAAATAGTGTAAATAGTGTCAAAAATTAAAAAAAAGTGTAAAAATAGTGTCATAAAATTTTTCGAGTATTAAAATTTAGTTGAATGTTTATTTAAAATGTTTTTCCTTAGACTATAAATTATCAAAATTCCTATTTATTTATCGCAGGTTTCACAGTCTTTCGACTTCTTTTTAATTAATAGAACCTAATAAGATAATCCAACTATTTTTGGTTAAAAGTTCATTCTTCTCGGTTGAAAAGTCTACTATTAAATTTTTCGTTGAGAATTCATATTTTTTATTTACAAATTTTATTTTTTGGTTCAAAATTGAATTACTTTGTTAAAAATTCAGCAATTTTGTTGAAGCCATACTTCTTGGTTGAAAATTCAACAGTTTGATTAAAATTTTCTTTCTTTCTTGAATAATTTTTTTTTTAATTGAAAATTCAACTATTTTATTGAACATTAAACGATTTTTTTGAACATTCACGTTTTTGGTTTGATAGTGTATCTCTTTTTGTAGAAATTTAATCTTTTTTGGTTAAAAATGCAACTGTCCGGTTAAAAATTGATCTGCTTCGTTGAAAATTAACTTTTTCGTTGAAAATTTACATTTTCGGGTTAAAAATTAAACTGCTTTATAAAATATTCGTATTTTCGGCCGGAAAATTAAACAATTTGGTAGAAAACTTAACTATTTGGTTGAAAATGGAAAAACTTATTTTTTGCGTTTATGGATCATTAACAGATTCTTCAGGACTTTCTACTGAATGCTATTACAATGCTGGTAATTTGATTTAGAACTTTTTTCTCAAGATAAAGAAGATATAAAAATTCGATATACAACCTTTGGACCGGGAAGCCAAGAAAATGAGGCAATTACTGAATTTATTTTTCGACAAGGAATTTAAAGAAAAACAGTGGTCAATAGTGGTCAAATAGCGGTTTAATTTTCAACATTTTTAAGAATGGAATGATTCAGTTTACAATGAATAATTCTACCACTCTTCAGTTTTAAAAGTTGTCATTTCACAGACTTGATTTATAATCGTTTATTTTCAAATTTCATAAAATTAGAACAGAGTTCTGAAGGCTTTCATTATTCAAAAATAAATGTGAGGAAGTGTTTATTTTCAGGCCTTAAATCTGATATTCAATGAAAGTTAAAAGTGTTTGAAATTATACACTCTCAATGGTAAAACCTTTCGAGTTGTTAAAATGCAAATCAAAATAAATTGAAAATTTAGAAATTTCAAGTTTGATATATTTAAAATTAAACAAATCGAAATCTTTTCTAAATTGAACCCTTTTTAAATCGAAACCTCGAAAATTGCAATAGCTTAAAATTTTTCTGTTTCAACTCAAAGCCTTAATAGTTGATTAATTGTAAGTTTCATACTGAAGGTGTTTGAATTGTTATCAATAAGGATGGGCGAATTCCATTTAATCAATTGAAAAATCGTTTTTTTGCTCAAGAAAATCGATTTCTTAAATATCAATTCATCGCTACGATCGATTTCATTTTGTAGATTTTGTCCTCGATTTTTGTGTTATACAATATTTTTTATAAAAATTCGGGAATTGAGAACGAAAAAATGAATTCTTAAAAGTTGTAAATCTAGTAAAAGTGTATATCAATCACTCGAAAATCAAAAACTGAGTTTTAACTGTTTGAAATGTAGAAAAATATCGAAAAAGTAATCACCGGAACAGAAATTTTCCGAAAAATGAAAATTACCTGAATTTTGAAACAAGTATTTTCAAAATCCTGACAATAGTAAATTTTCGAATTTTTGAATTCTCGGATATGTATAAAACATCTAAAATTCTCAATTAATGTTTTATTTCATACAGGGGTTTTATTCCCAAGAAAACTATTAACTTTTTTCGGAAATTTGAAAATTCGGCAATTTACTTTTATCGGAATTTTAAAATTCAGGTTTTAAACTTTCCGGAATTTAAAATTTTAGAAGTAAAAATTTTTGATAGCTTTATTTTATTACGGGACTTGAAAATTTGAAGAATTTTTATTTTTCGAAATATTTCTGTTTCGAGAATTATTTTATCGTTACATGTTCAAATTTGGGATTTTGAAAATATGGGAAAAATATATCATCGCATAAAAACTCGAAATCTTCATGAAAGAAACCATACAATTTTCTCTTCAAAATACATGAAAAATATTTATAGAAACCAGCATTTTTTAAATTTTCAAACTGAACTTTCCACAATCGTTTAATTTTTTTAACAATCGCCCTTATAAATTTTCAAATACTTTCAAATTCCTAGATTCATAATAAGACTACATGGAAATATTGCCAATAGTCCAAAATGAACAATTCCAAAATTTTGCCTTCAACTATTTTCTATATTCATAAATATTTTTTAATCCGAAGCCACAATAGTTGAATAATTTGTTCAACGATTATGAATCTATGAATAATCTGAACGTTACATTTTCAATTTTTAACGTTATAATCTGAATTGTTCCGTTTTTCTAATTTTTAATTTCTAACTGGAATCCTTAATTTGGAAAAGTATAAATGACAACATGGCAAATATTATTTTTTAACGGAAAATCAAACAATTCATGTATTTACTCTTTTCTAGAAAATACTATAATCTCACAATTTTTATTATCTTCAAAATTTCTACGTTTTTAATTAAAATTTTTCGAATTTTCACAGCTTCGAATCCAGAATTTTCAAGTTTAAAATTGTGCAGTATTGAATACATATATATATATATATATATATTCACGTAATTATATGGAAAAGTTGAGAAAATAAATTTACATAAAGTATAGCTGCTAACATGCTAATCATTGAATGCCTTAAACGTTCACTTCCTATTATATCATCTATCATTAACATTATACCAAAATTATTAGCACGTCAGTCTGACTCTAAAAATCAGTTTTCACGTAATTACAAATCAAAGCAACAAAACTTGTGAAAATATATAGAAATATGAACTTTTCTTATGTAAATCATTTATCCATAATTTGCATAGATGATGGCATAATTTTTCATTCCAATTTTTTATTCGCATATGATATTACTATATGTATATATATATATGTGTGTGTATATATACATATTATATAACTATATAAGTTATATATGACTTATGTATCTATATAACTATTTTATATTATTATATCATTATTATTCAAATATCATATTATATGCATATATTATAATATTATATTATCAATATATAAGATGATTATTATTAAATTTGCTTTCTCTGAGAATGAGAAAGAAGTTGGTCTCGCTTCATTGGGTGAAAAACTTAATAATATATAATTATTCAAACTATCCCACGCGCATACTTTATTATTAACAGAAAAATATTTTCGTTAAGTATTTATGAAAAGAATTTTCGTAAATAATAATTTATTCTGAGGCAATATTATTACCCAGGCGGAAAAATTATACAGGGTGAAAAAACTCCCTGGCGGACAAAATTTTTACAAGAAAGTACAACATGTTTTGTTAAACCATGATTTTTGTTAAGACATGTACTTTGTTGTAAAAAATGTACAAGATTTAAGAAAAAAATACAGGTAAGAAATACAAATAGCTAATTTTTTATTGGATTTTTTGGTGGAGAAATAAATAAATTAATATTAAAGTTTAAGTTTCTACAATTAAAAAATTTGTATAAAATTGTATTAATAAGTTTTTTACTTTGTTGCGAAAATCTACAAGGTATTACAGAAAACTACAGAATTTGTCATTTTCTTAATTTGTGTGTTTTATGTCTTAAAAACACTTTTAATTTTACGTAAATTATTATGGAAAATTACAAACAATACTTTCAGAATCCGCATCAATGTTTCGATTTGTACTTTTCTAGCCATTTTTTTAGGATATGTTATATTGTATAAGTTTCTATAAAAAACTACAATTTACAAAAATTTTAATAATTGCGTTGAACTGTAGTTCGATTATTGAAAATCGAACAATAATTGACTTTACAGGAAGATTCTAAATCTGTTCAAAATTAAACAAGTTACAAAATTAATACAAACAAATTTTTAATATGTGAATTGAACAATTATGCAATTGTAAAAATTTGAGTTAATTCAGAAGATATTTACAAATTTCAGGAACAGTCAAGCTTAATTTAAAACTGGGAAAGATTTCGAAAAATAAAAAACTAAATTTAGATTTTCGAAGATTTCGTAATAAAATTTTCAAGCCTTTCAAGGATCTTCAAAGGTTTTAAGCAAATAAACAAATTTTCTTGAGCTAACTGGGAAAATTCCAAATGATTTTTTAGTTTGAAAAACTAATTTTAAGAGAATATTAAATTAAATTTTAAGAAATTTGGAATAGTAAGTGACAATTGAAAAATTAATTATTTCGAAAATAATCACATGAAAATCTTAATGAAAAAAATTTAATTTTTCAACCAAATAGTTGGATTTTCAATTAAAAGGATCAATTTTCAACTAAAAATGAAATGTTTAAATTTTCAGTTAGAAAAATTATTTTTCAATCAAACTGATGAATTCTCAACTAAAATGATGAATCTTCAATTTGGATAGTTAAATTTAAATCTAAAATTATGAATTTTCAACTAAAATGATGAATCTTCAACTGTGATAGTTAAATTTTCAACCAAAAATATAAATTTAGAAATAAAATTATGAATATTTGATTAAAATAAATGAATTTCGCACGAAAAAGATGAGTTCTCAAACAAGAAAATTAATTTTCTAAACAAAAAAATTTCAACAAAATACATTATTACTTTTTTATCAAATAGTTTAATCAACCAATAAGATGAATTTTCAAGGAAAACCAAAAAAGACAAATTTTTAACACAATACATGAAATTTCAGACCAAATAGTTGAATCGATCATTTTCTACAAAAAAAAAATTCAACAAAATACCTTAATTTTCAACTAAGAAAGACAAATTTTCAATTATAAAATTTAATTTTTAACCGAAAAAGCGAATTTTCAACAAAATAGTTCAAGTTTCCACGAAACTATTTCGAACTAAAATGAAGAATCTTCAACCAGAAAAATGAATTTCAACAAAGTAGTTTAATTTTCAAACAAATGGTTGAATTTTCAACTAAAAAAAAAATTCAAATAAAACTGGAAAAACACGAATCAGTTGAATTTCGAACCAGAAGTGGAACAGTTAAAACGGAATTTTATTTTCTGGTGGAAAATTTATGTTTTGGTTGAAGATTACAATATTTTGTTAAAGATTTTTTTTTGTTCGAAAATTAATTTTTTAACTAAAAATTAAAAAAATTCTATTTTTGGTTGAAAATTCAACTATTTGATTGAATAATGACCTATTTTATTGAACACTAATTTTATTGGTTGAAGATTTGACTATTTTTCTGAAAATTCTTTTTTTTTAATGAAAAATTAAATTTTTTCAGTGAAAATTCAACTACTCCATTGTTGGTAGAACATTCAATTTGGTTAAAAATGTATGTATTTAGTTGTAAATTAATATTTGTTTATAAAAAATGAATCTTCTCGATTGAAAATTTAATTACTCGGCTGAAAGTTGAACTTCTCTTTGGTTGATAATTATTTTTTTTAATTAAACTATTTGGTTGAAAATTCATTCTTGCAGGTCGAAAATTCAACTACATGGTTAAAAATTCAACTACTTTGTTTAAACTTTATCATTTTTCTTCAAAAACAAACTATTCCCTTAAAAAATCATCTTTTTTGTTTCAAAAGTCAACTACTTTATTGAAAAAGTGTTCAAAATATCGACAGATCGATAGTATTGTCCTCGTCACGTGACAATCATGGCCTCCTCTCTCTGAAACAGCTGCTCCACTTGAGGAATCTAAACAGCTCAAAAAATGAAATGACACTTCCCATATCTTCCCAATTTGCATTTTCGTGATCAGGAAGAGTGAACAAGTCCGTGGATAACCTTTTCTCTAAAATATAGTCATTATTTTCCTATTCTTAAGCTTTTTTCTATATTTTTCAGGTTAGGAAACAGAACGTTTCTAATCAGTCTATTGTTTGTTCGGAATCGAGAGAAAATTGTAACTTTAACGATAATGCCACCGCCCTTTATTATTCTAATCTCCGGCAGTTCCCTCGCGCCTACATTCTCATTAAAGCGCAAGACTTACATTTTCTGCATTATTCATGTGCACATTCTTCCAATAGGCATAGCGGTACTTTTTTCCCAGAAGATAATGGACTCTCTTTTCTTATCCGCCCTCTGTTTTTATTTAGCTGGGGAAATTAAATTAGTCTTAATTATTATTTAATTTGCAGGTAGTGGTCGTAATTAACCGACCTTTATTTTTACCCCCCCCCTTCCACCCACCCACCCACCAATGTTGGGTAAATTTTTGAAATATTTTTTAATAATTTTTTCTTGTACTTTCTTATAGAAAAGTGAAAAAATTAGCAATAAAGTATAAATTTTTACAATTCGAAAATTTGGATTTTCGAAAATTTCGAAATAAAATTTTGAAGTTTTTTAAAGACCTTTAAAGGTTTTGAGAAGAAAAAGTTTCTTGAGTTTGCTGGGAAAATTTAAAATGATTTTTTATTTTGAAAAATTAATTTTAAGAGTATATTTGAAAAGATTAAAAAAAAGCTTTTGAATAATAAATGGCATTTTGAAAGGTTTTAAGTGCATAACAAATTTGTATAAAAATTCCTAGAAAAACTAACAATAATTTTTGTTCGAAAATTATATTAAAAATAATATTTAATAAGATTTCCAAAATTTTTCAAAAAATAATTTGGATGATTTTAAGGTATTTTTTCACCTTTTTTTGGTTGAAAATTCATCTTTTCGGTTGAAAGTTTACCTATTTAGTTAAAAATTAATATTTTGAACTGAAAATGTAATTATTCCATTTTGATTTAAAAATGTATCTTCTTTAGTTGAGAATTCAACTGTTTGATAGAAAATTCATATATTTTGTTGAAAATTTGTGTTTTTTAGTAGAGAATTAATCTTCTTGGTTGAAGATTCAATTCTTTTGTTGAAAATTCATTTTTTTTGTAGAATTCAATTGTTTTTTATTTCAAACTAAAAAATTTCTTTTTATTGAAATATCAAATGTTACATTTTTTGTTGAGGATTTATCCTTTTTGATTGAAAAAAAAATTATTTTGTTGAAATTTAGTTTTTTGTTTGGTTCAAAATTAATTTCTTTGACCGTGAATGTAACTTTATTTTTGGTTAAATATTGATATTTTTTAGTTGAAAATTCAACTGTTTCAAAGATAATTCATATATTTTGTTGAAAATTCGTATTTTTTGGCAGAAAATTTATCTTCTTGGAGGAAGATTCAATTATTTTGTTAACAATTTATTTGTTTTGTTGAATTAAAATTTTTTTATTGAAAATTTAACTTTTTTAGGTGAAAATTCAACTATTTGGCAGAAAATTCGAGTATTTCTGGAAATGCTCGAA
This sequence comes from Andricus grossulariae, assembly GCA_011634705.1. Taxonomy (NCBI): domain Eukaryota; kingdom Metazoa; phylum Arthropoda; class Insecta; order Hymenoptera; family Cynipidae; genus Andricus; species Andricus grossulariae. Next base: position 130,225,909 of record JAABKJ010075445.1, on the reverse strand, counting down.
AAAAATACTCATTTCTATTTTATTTTTTTATTTATAAAACTTTATTACTTCATATTTTTACATCTAATTTGGATCAGTTGTAAAAAAAATAACAGATTTATGCAAAATTTACATTTGGTAGAAATTTTTTTTTTAATTTTTGATAATTCAACTATTATGTTGAAAATTCGTCTTCATTGGTAGAAAATTAATCTTCTTGGTTGAAAATTCCTTCTTTTACTTGAAAAATGTTGTTTTTTTTTTACTGAAAATTTAACTATTCCATTTTAAGTTAAAAATTGATCTTTTTCATTTAAGCATTAAATTGTTTGGTAGAAAAATATTCTTATTGGTTGAAAATTCCTCTTTTTTAATAGAAAATTATTCTTTTTTGGTTGAAAATTAATTTTTTTGACTGAAAATGTCACTATTCCATTTTTGGTTTGAAATTGATTTTTTTTAGTTGAAAATTCAACTATTTGGTGGAAAATTAATTTATTTTGATGAAAATTCGTCTTTCTTGGTATAAAATTATTTTTATTGGTTGAAAATTCGTATTTTTTGGTAGAAAATTAATCTTCTTGGTGGAAGATTAAATTATTTTGTTAAAAATTCAAAAATTTAAATATTTTTTGTTGAAATATCAACTGTTACAATTTTCGTTGAGAATTTATCCGTCTTGATTGAAAATTCAACTATTTTGCTGAAATTTGGTTTTTCGTTTGGCTGAAAATTATTATTTTTTTTACCGTGAATGTAGCTTCCATTTTTGTTCAAAAATTGATAGTTTTTAATTGAACATTGAACTGTATCATACAAAATTCATATATTTTGTTAAAAATTCTTATTTTTTGTTAGAAAATTAATTTTCTTGTTTGAAGATTCAATTATTTTGTTGAAAATACTTTTTTTTTTAATTCCACTTTTTTGAATTTAAAATTAAAATCTCTTTTGTTTAAATATCAAATTTTAACATTTTCGTTGAGAATTTATTCTTTTTGATTGCAAATTTAACTATTATTATTGAAATTCCGTTTTTTGTTTGGCTAATTTTTTTTTTTATAACGTAAATGTAACTTCCATTTTTTGTTCAAAACTGATACTTTTCAATTGAAAATCCATACTTTTGAATTGAAAATTGATACTTTTGAATTAAAAATGCAACTGTTTGATAGAAAATTCATATATTTTGTTGAAAATTCGTATTTTTTGGTAGAAAATTAATTTTCTTGGTCGAAGATTCAATTATTTTGTTGAAAATTCATTTTTTTAAATTCAACTTGTTTTTATTTAAAATTAAAATCTCTTTTGTTGAAATATCAACTTTTACCATTTTCGTTGGGAATTTATCCTTTTTGATTGAAAATTCAATTATTTTGTTAAAATTTCGTTTTTTTTAAAATTATTTCCCGGCATTTTAAGGGATTCAATTTCAAAAGATTTTATAGGATTTCAAGGAATTTGAAAAAAAATTAAATTCAAAAGAGATTTTGAGAAATCTAAAAAAAATAAAAATATTTCTAGAAACTTTATAAGGATTTCAGGAAATTGGAAAGGATTTTATGGGGTTACAAGGAATTACATTTTTTTCAAGATTTCCAGGATTATTGTCGAATTCAGAGAGATTAAAAAAAAATTATTTAAGGGATTAGGAAATATTTTAAGAAATTATTTTAAAGCATTTCAGGAGATATGAAAAAATTTTAATGGGATTTCAAATGATTTCATGGGGTTTCAGGTAATTTTCCGAAATTCCAAGGGATTTAAAAAACTTTAAAGAAATTTTGTAGGATGGAAAATATTTAATTAAATTATAAGAAATTTCAAGGGATTGTAAGAAAATTGTGCAAGGAATTTCGTGCAATTTAAAAAGATTTCAAGAGTTTTCAAGGCATTTTAAATGATTTCCAGGTATATCAAGGGTTTAAATTTCAAAATATTTTATAGGATTTCAAGGAATTTAAAGAAAAAAATTTATTTAAAAGAGATTTTGAGAAATCTGAAAAAAAACATTTCTAGAAACTTTATAAGGACTCTAGGAGACTGGAAAGGATTTTATGAGGTTGCAAGGGATTGCATTTTTTGTCAAGATTTCCAGGATTTTTGTCGGATTCAGAGAGATTAAAAAAAATTATTTAAGGGATTACGAAATATTTTAAGAAATTATTTTAAAGGATTTCAAGAGATCTGAAAGAATTTAATGGGATTTGAAGGGATTTCAAATTATTTCATAGGATATCATGTAATTTTCCGAAATTTCAAGGGATTTGAAAAAATAATGTAATTTAAAAGAGAATTTGAGAAATTTCAAAAAATTAAAAATATTTAAAGAAACTTTATAAGGATTCCAGGAGATTTGAAAGGATTTTATGGGGTTACAAAGGATTTAATTTTCTTTTCTTAAGATTTCCAGGGATTTTGTCAAACTTAGAGGAATTAAAAAAATATATTTAAGGGATATCGAAATATTTTAAGACACTATTTTAAACGATTTTAGGTGATCTAAAAGAATTTAATGGGTATTTAAGGGCTTTTATAACTTTTTAAATATAAATAGGATTCTGCGGAATTTAAAAAAAAGGCAATTTTTTAAGGAACTTTATGAGATTCAAAGTTCTAGGAGATTTGAAAAGATGTCATAGTGTTTCAATTTTTTTTTAATTCTGAAGATTTCAAGGGATTTTGTCGGATTTAAAGGATTAAAAATGATTTCATAGAATTTCAGACAACTTTCAGAGATTTCAAAAGATTTAAAAAACTTTAAAGACATTTTAAAGGATTAAAAATATTTCATTGAATTTCAAGCAATTTTAAAGAATTTCGTACAATTTAAACAGATGTTAAGAGATTTCAAGGAATTTTAAATGATTTCAGGTATATTAAGGGATTCAATATCAAAAAATTTTATAGGATTTCAAGAGATTTGAAAAAATGTTTAAATTCAAAAGAGATTTTGAGAAATCTCAAAAAAAGTAAAATATTTCTAGAAACTTTATAAGGATTCTAGGAGATTGGAAATATTTAAAGAAATTATTTTAAAGGATTTCAAGAAATCTGAAAGAATTTATGGGATTTTAAGGGATTTCAAACGATTTAAGAGGTATAAAATGATTTTATAGAATTTTCGGTTATTTTCAGAGATTTCGAAAGAGATTTTAAAAACTTAGAAAGAAATTTCAAAATATTTAATTGAATTCGTAGAATTTAAAAATATTTCAAGAGATTACCAGGAATTTTAAATTTAAGGGATTCGATTTTAAAATATTTTAAGGAATCTCTAATCATTTAAAATATTTTAAGGGATTTTAAATGATTGCAAGAGATCTGCAAAAATTATAAATATTAAATATATAAATATAATATCATAAATATTTCAAGTAATTATTTAAAGGAGTTTCTTGAAATATATTTTATTTTTGTCTATTATATACACTAGGGTGGTCCAAAAAATTATTTTTCTGATTTTTTAAAGTCTCACCCCCTCATTTCATGTCTTTTGGTGAAAAAAAATTTTCCTAATTTTTTTAGATTTTTAAAAAAATGTTTAGAGGTAGGGCACGATCTTTGAAGTACCCCAAAGTGTAAAAAATTCAGGAAGTCCTTGAATTTTAAAAAGAATGTTAAAAACTTTACAACGATGATGTAAAACTACCATGTGAGCAGTACGAATCCGGAAAAAAACATTTAAAAGATTTAATTTACCCCCAACTTGGCCAAAACTCACCCCTTAAGACACTAAAAAGTAATTTTTAAGTTTCTTTTCTGAATTTTATGAAAGTTAAATAAAAATCTAAGTGGCAAATTATATACACAAATTTATTATACAAATATGAAAAACAGTCCCCTTAAAATAAACATTTTTCCCCATTTCACCATTAATAATCCATAAAAAAATTACATTTTCTTTCATTAAAACTTTTTAATTCAATATACATATTCATATGTTCAATATGTATTATATATATTGCAAGCAAAAGTTTTAAAGAAAGAAAATCTAATTTTTTATGGATTATTAAGAGTGAAATGGGGACAAATGTTTATTTCTTGGGCATTATTTTTCATATTTGTATAATAAAATTTTTCATATAATTTGCCACTTAAGTTTTCATTTTACTTTCATAAAATTCAGAAAAGACACTTAAAAATTACTCTTTAGTGTCTTAAGGGGTGAGTTTTGGCATAGGTGGAGGTAAATTGAATTTTTTCAAAATCTTGTCGCTGACAAGAGTAAAGTTTTTACGATCGTTTTTAAAATTCAAGGACTTACTGAATTTTCTACATTTTGAAATTGGTTTTAAATCTAAAAAAATTACCGAATTTTTTCACCAAAAGACACGAAATGAGAGGGTGAGACTTTAAAAAATCAGAAAAATAATTTTTTTGGAACACCCTAATATACACATTATATCAATATTTGTTATATTTCTTTTTTATTGTGTAATATTTTATACCACATACGTCCACCTAACAGAGTCGAGGTGTTAACGATTCTGGAAATCTGCGGTGTACACCTTTCATGAAATCTCGTGGAATCCCTGGAAATCTTTCCAATTCTTTGAAATTCAATGAAATCCTCGAAACAGCTTTAAACCTCTTAAAATCTGTTAAAATCCCCTAAAATCCTTTGAAATCCTTTGAAATCCTCTGAAATCCTTTGAAGTCTTTTGAAATCTTATGAAGTTCCTTCATATACCTTCAGGTCTTCGGAATAAAATTAAAATTCCCTGACATTGATAAAAATTCGTGAAAATACTTGTGTAATTCTTGAAATCCTTGAAGATCCTTTGAAATCGCGTGACTTGTTTTGAAATATTGCAAAATCTTCTAAAATCCCTGGAAATCCCTTGGAATCCTTTAAAAACTGTGGAAATTCTTTAAAATTCTTTGAGATCCTGCAAAATCCTTTGAAATCCTTGAAATCACTTGCAATATGAAAAATACCATAAAAATCTGTTGAAATTCTTTAATTGCCTTATTTATTGTAAATCTTTTGAAACTCCTTCATATACCCTTCAAGTCTTCAAAATCCAATTAAAATTCCCTTACATCGTTTAAAATTCGTGAAAATACTGTTGCATCTCTTGAAATCCTTTGAAATCCCGTGACTTGAAATCTTCAAAATCCCATTAAAATGTCTTAAAACTTTTTTCAATCCCTTAAAATCCTTTGAAATCTGTTGAAATCTTATGAAATTCCTTAATATGCCTTCAAATCTTCGAAATCCAATTAAAATTCCCTGACGTCCTTAAAAATTAATGAAAATGCTTTTGCATCTCTTGAAATCCTTGAAGATCATTTGAAATTCTGTGATTTTTTTTTGAAATATTTAAAAATCTCTGAAAATCCCTTGGAGTCCTTTAAAAGCTGGGGAAATTCCTTTAAATTCTTTGAGATTCTGTGAAATCTTTTGAAATCGCTGGAAATCTTCAAAATCCCATTAAAAACAAAGACAAATTTTGTACAAAATACTTGAATCCTCAACAAAAACAGATTAATTTTTAACCATACATTGCATTTTTAATCAAAAAATTTTATTTTCTACCTAAAAATACGAATTGTAAACCAAATACATATATTTTTTACCAAATAATTAAATTTTCAACTAAGAAGATTTATGTTCTGCCAAAAAATATGAATTTTTAACCAAATAGTTGAATATCTACCAAAAAGATGAATTTTTAACAAAATACACTAATTTTTGACCAAATAGTTGAATTTTCTACGAAAAAATACGAATTTTCAACAAATTACATACACTTTCAACTAAATATTTTGAACAATGGATGAGATGTTAGTCAACATTTTATTAGATCAATTTTCAGTCTACATTTTTTTCGTTTCTAAAAATTTGGAATTAAATAGTTGAATTTTTAAGCTAAAAAATATAAACCTTTGACCAAAAATGATGTAGTGTGATTTTTATGGAAGCGAACTAATTTTCAATAAAAAAACGCATTTTCTACAAAACAGTTTAACTTTATATCAGATAGTTGAATTTTGTACCAAATTGTGAAATTTTCCAGTAAAAAAAAACGATTTTTCTATAAAACAGTTGAACTTTTAAACCGAGAATATAAATTTTCAACGAAAAATTATTGGACAACCAAGGAGTTTAATTTTTAATCCAAAAAGATGAATTTTTAACGAAAAATGTAATATATGATATTTTAACAAATAATATTTTAATTTAAAATAAAAAATAGTTGAATTCAACCCAAAAAGACAAATTAAAAAAAAACTTCAATCCTCAATAAAAATAGATTAATTTTTAACCATACATTGTATTGTTGATAACAAAATTTGATTTTTTACAAAAAATACCAGTTGTAAACCAAATACATATATTCTTCATTAAATAGTTAAATCTTCAACTAAGAAGATTTATGTTCTGCCGAAAAATATGAATTTTTAACAAGATGTCATAAATTTGTAACCAAATAGTTGAATTTTCAACATAAAAATACGATTTTTCAACGAATTCCATACACTTCTAAATAATATTTTATTCTATGTATGTGATGTTAGTCAAAATTTAATTTGAATAATTTTTAGTCTATATTTTTTTCGTTTTTAAAAATTTGGAATTAAATAGTTGAATTTTTAAGCTAAAAACTATAAATCTTTAACCAAAAATGATGTAGTGTAATTTATATCAAACCAAATTAATTTTCAATAAAAAAACGTATTTTCCACAAAACAGTTTAATTTTATACCAAATAGTTGAATTTTCGAGTAAAAAAGACGATTTTTCTATAAAACATTTGATTTTTTAAACCGAGAATATGAATTTTCAACAACAAAAAATATTTTACAACCAAGGAGTTTAATTTTTAATCCAAAAAGATGAATTTTCAACGAAAAATGTAATACTTGATATTTCAACAAATAATATTTTAAATAAAAATTAAAAATAGTTGGATTCAACCAAAAAAGACAAATTTTCAAAAAATACTTAAATCCTCATCTAAAACAGATTGATTTTCACCGAAAAATTGATTTTTTTCCAAAAAATATGAATTTCAATTAAATACACCAGTTTTCGCCCAAATAGTTTAATTTTATAAGAAATTGTTTACTTTGCGGGCCGAACATACGATTTTTTTTTACAAAATTGTTAAATTTTCAACTCAAAAATGTGAGTTTTTAACAAGAAACTTAAATTTTTAACAAAATAGTTGAATTTTTCAGTAAAAAAGACGATTTTTCTATAAAACATTTAATCTTTCAAACCGAGAATATGAATTTTCAACGAAAAAAAAAAAAATGTACAACCAAGGAGTTTAATTTTTAATCCAAAAAGACGAATTGTCAACGAAAAATGTAATACTTGATATTTCAACAAATAATATTTTAATTAAAAATTAAAAATTGTTGGATTTTCTTATCAGGTTCTCTTACTTCAGTTCGCATTTAAATGGACAAATGAAAAAAAGGGGGAAGACTGTGAAGCCTGCGATAAATAAATAGGATAGACTTTTTGAAAATATTTTTTTTACAATTTTAGCTTCATCATTGCATGATTTGCATATTGAATGCCATTGTATATTGGATTGGTGGGGTAAGGTTAAAGATATTGAGTGTGTTAATGATTTTGGTTTTTCCATTTAGAAGCAGTCGCTTGTAAATGGGTCATGGTTTTTACGTGATTTTCGAATATTTCGTACAGTTTTCGATTTTCAAAAATACCAAATAATCCTAAATTTTTTTGTTGTTTGAAAACCCTAAAAAAACTTCTAACTTCGTTGAATTCCTTGGAATTTTTCTAAATACGCTCAACACATTAAAATCCTTTAAAGGATCTGAAAATTTATAACATCCATCAAATATTTGAAAAATGATGCATTTTTGAGAATTGTCTGAAATCCTGTAAAATGCACAAAATAAGATGAAGTCCTTAAAAATCCCTTAAAGCCTTCGATATATTTTTTTTATTCTTTGAGGTCATTTGAAACACCCTCAAAGTTTTGGAATTCCGTTGAAATCCTCTGAAATCCCTGGAAAAATCTTCAGTTTTTTTTAATCCATTGAAATTTATATAAATTCCTTGCCATCTTATGAAGTCTCTAAATTTCTTTTGAAAACCTTCGAATGCCTAAAAAATTGTATAATTCCTTGAAATTTTCAAAAATTTCTGAATTTCGGAAACCTTACGAAATCATTCAAAATTGTTTAATTATGTTTTTTTTTTATATAATTTCAAATAATTTTTGAAATGTTTTGAAAATCTTTTTATACCTGTTTAAAAGGATTCGCTGTTTTCAAAAAGTTTTTTAAAAATTTTTCGAAACAAAAAAAATTGCCTTAAAATCCTTCAGATTCTTTTTTGACATTCCGAAAATTTTTGTGAAATGTTTTGAAATACTTTTAAAAATTCTTTTAAAATTAATTTTAAAAAACCTTTTCAAGTTTTCCTAGAACTTCCTATATTTCTTTAAAATGCTTGCAAAACTAAAAAAATTCAAAAACTTGAAATTTTTGAGAATTTAATAGAACTTTTGTAATTCTTTGAAATATTTTTGAATATTCTCATATAATTACTAAAAAAAATATCATTATATAAGTTGCCAGGAATCTTAAACAAATTGCAAATCGCTTGAAATCTTTCAAAATGCTTTAAAATTTTTTGCATTTCATCGAAATGTTTAAAAATCTATATATGGTTTTCTATTTCTAGAAATCTTTTCAAATTTATATAATTTTTGAAAGCTTAAAAAAATCTTTTTATACCTGTTTAAAAGGATTCGCAGTTTTTAAAAAGTTCTTCAAAAATCTTTCGAAACTAAAAAAATTGCCTTAAAATCCTTCAGATTCTTCCTTGACAATTACAAAATTTTTGTGAAATGTTTTGAAATATTTTTAAAATTTCTCCTAAAATAAAACAAAATCATTTTAAGTTTTCCTAGCATTTTGTATACTTCTTTAAGGAGCTTGCAAAACTTAAAAAAAAATTAGAAACTTGAAATTTTTAAGAATTTAAAAAATCTTTCGAAATGCTTTCAAATATTTTTAAATATATTCCTAAAATTAAATTGTCATAAAAAACACATTTAAAATTTTTCTAGAAATCTTTTGAAAATCTATTCTCTTGAAATCTTTGAAAATTCTTGAAAAGCTCTCACAATTTTTGTTGAACATCTTACAAAATCTACATTTCGTTTTCAATTTTCTAAGATATTTTTGAATTGTGAATCAGTTTTGAAACTTTTTCCAAAACTCCTGAATATCTTTTAAAGTAATTCGAATTTTGCCCAAATTTTTCAAAAAATCTGTCCAAACCTAAATCATTTTTGAAATGTTTTAAAAACCTTTATATACCTGTTCAAAGGGTGTCAAATTTTTCAACAAGTTTTTTAAAAATCTTTCAAAGTTAAAAAAATGGTTTTAATATCTTCCAGATTCTTTTTTGAAAATTAAAAAAATATTTAGAAATGTTTTGATATTTTTTTAAATATTCTATATACATTTTTTTTAATCATTAAAAATGTTCCTAGGAATATCAATTTTCAACAAAAAATGGAGTAGTTCAATTTTCAATTAACAAAATTAATTTTTAACAACAACAAAAATCGAATTTTGAATAAAATAAATTAAATCAGTTATTTTTTATTGATCTAATCCGTAACTTTCAATGTGTTATTCAGTCATTTATGGCTAATTTAAATCATTTATTAAAATGTAGAAATTTAATTAGGAATTTTAGTTTAGAAATAATTTAACTATTTTATTATAGCAGACAAATCATTCAATTCGATTGACTGATAGGAAAATTAACTTATTTGGTTGAAAATGAATATTTTTATTGAAAGTTCAACTATTTTGTTGAAAATTTGCTTTTTGGTAGAAAATTAATATTTTCGGGTTAAAAATTAAACTGTTTTGTAGAAAATTCGTCTTTTTGGCTTTAAATTTCAACAGTTTGGTAGAAAATTCCACTATTTGGTGAAAAGTTCGACTCTGATTGAAAATTAACTTTTTTGTTGAAAATTTATATTTTCGAGTTGAAATTTCATCTTTTTTGTAGAAAATTCGTCTTTTTGGTTGGAAATTAACTTTTTTGTTTAAAATTCATATTTTCCAGTTAAAATTTCAACATTTTTGTAGAAAACTATACTATTTGGTTAAAAATCAACGTTTTTGTAAAAACTCAATACTTCAGGTTGACAATTTTACTTTCGCTTGGTTGAAACCTCAACTCTTAAGTTGAAAGTCCATCTTCTTGGTTTAAAAATTAATCTCTTTTTGTAAAAATTTAATCTTTTTTTTTCTTACCGGAAATTAAATTTTTCAAACAAAAATAATTAGATTTTAAAGGTTCATAATTTTTGTTTAAAACAATTTTAGGTTAAATTAGCGTTTTACACCAAAAACTGTTATTTTTAACAGAAACAATTTTTCGACAACTTTAGGTTATGTTGATATGTTTCACCCAAAATTGGTGTTAAAACAAAATTATTAGATTTAAATAAAAAATTTATTTTGTTTAAAATAATAAAATTTACCAGCTTGAACAATTTCGAATTGTGTTGTGTTTTTTGTCGAAAATGGAAATTTTGATTAAATAATCATTAGGTTTAAAAGAAGATTCATAATTTTTTAACAATTTTAGGTTATTTTGGCGTTTTACATAGAAAATTTGTATTTGCAAACAAAAATCATTATAATTTGATCAAGATTTAGAATGTTTTAACAATTTTTGGTTATGTTAGTGGTTTTCGTCGAAAATTCGTCTTTTTAATTAAAATAAAGTTATATTTCAAACATTTCAAAGAAGATTCACAACCTCTAACAATTTTAGGTTATGCTGGTTTTTCACACCGATTATCAGTTATTTAAAATAAAAATCATTGAATTTCAAAGAAGATTAAACACTTTTGAACAATTTTAGGTTATGCTCGTGTTTTTCACCGGAAATCGGCAGATTTCAAAGAAGATTTATAATTTTGGAATTATTTTAGTTTTTGTTAACATTTTTTACCGAAATCGCTTATTTTAAACCAAAATAATTTGACTTCGAAAATTAAACTTAAAAATTGTAACAACTTTAGGTTATGTTATTGTTTTTCATCGGGAATTGGTAATTTAAAAAAATCCAACCGTTTGATTTTTTATATATGTATTGTACAAAAATAATATATATAAAATCTGAAGTTAAGATAACAATTTTTATTAATCATCCTAAATATTTTCTTTTTTATTATAAATTATAGATACTATGAATTTCAGAATAATATAATTATTTTTATTATATCATTTTAATTTATTATTAATTTTAGATTTAAATTTAAGAATTTCGTGAGACAAAAATTAAATACTGTTCTCCGAAATCGGTATTTTCAAACAAAAATTATTAGATTGAATTCCATTTTTTTTTCAAATTTCGTGAGACGTAGTGTAATTTTCATTAAGGAGAATTAATTTTCAATGAAAAAAAAAGATTTTCTACAAAACTGTTTAATTTTATACCAAATTGTGAAATTTTCAAGTCAAAAGGACGATTTTTCTATAAAAACAGTTGAACTTGTAAAGATATCGCGTGATTCAAATACTGTATTTTCAAATATCGTATATTTAATGAGAAAAGGGGAAAAAGGGGAAGTTTTTTGAGAATAGGGGAAAAAAAGGAGAATTTCATGAAAAAAAGGGAAACTGAGAAAGAAAGGGGAAGACTGTGTACCCTGTAGTTACTTAACACTCTTCTTACAGGAATTCCTTCACTTTTGCTATTTTTTTTTAATCCCTGACTTCTCTGATTTCCAGGTTTTCCCTGACCTGCGACCACACGGTTTATGAATATTTTCGTTATTGGAAATGTATTTAACAATAAAAAAATCTGTCAAGGACAAAATTTAAGGTCATTTCCTGATTTTCCTTTTCAGTGGCTACCCTGGTTTCTTATTAAAAGCGACCGTACAGTATTGGATTTGCTAATTTTTTTAATGATTTCATAAGTGTTGAATGCAGACCTGTTTGATTATAATGCATCCAGTTCAACATAATTTCAGGAGCCCTGTACCACCTCGTTGCAACGTAACCAGTCATTTCATTTTCAGTAGGTCTAGCCAAACCGAAATCGAGGATTTTTAATTCGCAGTCTTCATTAACGGCTATGTTCGATGGCTTCAAATCCTAAAATTTGGCAAGCTTTAGTACCATGCATCAAGTATCTTAAAACGAAATTTCCCAATTCCGTTCTTCATTATAGTTCATTATTGGATTTGATTCAAATTTGAATTTAATCCAAGCTAGACGTACCCTATGTATAATTCCGGCTGAATGAATATATTTCATGCCCCGAAGAATTTGGTAGACAAGAAACTGCACATGGTCATCTGAAAGTCTCTGTGTTCTCACAATATTATTAAGATCAGCGCCCAATAGATGCGTTACTAGGTACCTTTCAAAATAAATTTAAATGTCAATTATAGACAATAGTGTGGTCGAGGCCTGGCGCCGCCAGAATACTTTTTTTTTTACGGCCTGGCGGCGCCAAGCCACTTTCTTGTCACACGAAACAATTTTCCAGTTATGGGCCATCCATAAACTACGTCATCAATTTTGGGATTTTTTACCTTTCCCCTTCCCCGAAAGTAACCTATCCGTTGGCTAAAGACGGATTTTACGTTTATCAATTCTTTAAATAAAATTAATGTAAACAAACTATTGCATTCAATACGGAACACTTTAAATTCCTCAGATTGCAAGCCAAAATATATTGCATTTTCAACAAAATAGTTGAATTTTCAAACAAAAAAGATTTTCTACCAAAAGAGATAAATTTTCAATATTTTCAATTTTAAAATAAAAATTAATTTTTAACCAAACAGTTGATTCACAACCAAATAGATGAACTTTCCAGTAAGAGACGAGTTTTCCAAAAAATAGTTAAAGATTCAACCAAATGATAAAATTTTCAAGCAAAAAAGACGAATTTTTTCGAAGACAGTTGAATATTCAACAAAAAAGTTACTTTTCAAACAAGAAAGATCAATTTTTAACCAAGAAGGATGACTTTTTTTACCATAAAAGATGAATTTTCAATCAAAAAGGATGAAATTTGAACAACATAGTTGAATTTTCGACCAAAAATTATGACTTCAACAAAATAGTTAAATTTTTAAGCGAAAACGTCGAATTTTTTAGGAAACAGTCGACTTTTAAATCGGAAAAAAAGAATTCTTAACAAAAAAGATCATTTTAAATCAAGAAAGATTAATTTTTAACAAGATACTTGAATTCTCAACTGAAAAGTTAACCTGTCAACAAACAACAATAATTTTCTACCCAAAAAAGACGACTTTTTAACAAAATATATGAATTTTCTACCTAATAGTTGAATTTTCAACCAAAAAGTTGTATTTTCAACAAACAAAATTAATTTTCTACCCAAAATGATGAATTTTGAACAAAATTGTTTAATTTTATAGCCAAAAAGACGAATTATCTACAAAAAAATTGAATTTTCAACCCAAAAATATGATTTTTCAACCAAAAAGTTTCATTTTTAACTCAATAGTTTAATTTTCTACCAAATTGTTGAATTTGTAATTACTTTAGATTACGCTGGATTACACTGGATTACCCAGAGTATTTGGTTTAGAAGTATGTTACTCGAAATTGAAACGAAATAAATCGAGATTACAAGTTGATTTCTAGTGGATTACTTTGGATTATTATTGAAGTATGCCGTATTAAAAGTGGATTACTTATGATTACTGATACACCAGATTACTTGAATTACTCCAGAGTACAGGTGTTTTATTTCGTATTACACTGCATTAGTCGGATTACCGAGGATGAAAAGTGGATTATGTGGATTATAGGTGGATGACACTTGACTGCAAGTCAATTACTTGTGATTACGCTGGATTACACTAGACTATTAGGAGTATTTGGATAAGAAGTGTATTACTCCAGATTAGAACTAAATTACTTGAGATTAGAACTTGATTTCTAGTGGATAACTTTGGATTATTATTGAAGTATGCCGGATTACAAGTGGATTACTTATGATTACTGATAAACCAGATGACTTGCATTACTCCGGAGTACAAGTGTTTTATTTCGTATGATACTGCATTAGTCGGATCAACGACGATGAAAAGTGGGTTAGGTGGATTATACGTGGATTACACTAGATTGGAAGTCGATTACTTTGGATTACGCTGGATTACACAGAATTATTAAGAGTATTCGGATTAGAAGTGTATTACTCCAGATTAGAACTAAATTAACAGAGATTAGAACTTGATTTCTAGTGGATTACTGTGGATTATTATTAGATTAGGACGGATTATAGGTGGATTACCGATGATTACTGGTATAACACTGAATACTTGATTTGCACAGGATTACAAGTGGATTATTTCGTGTTACACGGCACTAGTCGCATTACCTCAGAAGAGAAGTGGATTAGGCTGATTATAAGTGGATTACTCTAGATTGCAAGTTAACTACTTTGTATTATGCTGGATTACACTGGATTACCCAGAGTATTAGATTTAGAAGTGTATCACTGGAGATTAGAAGTAAATTAGTCGAGATTAGAACTTGATTTCTAGTGGATTATTTGGATTAGTATTGGAGTAGCCGCCATTACAAGTGGATTGCTTATGATTACTGGTATAACACCAGAATGATTGAATTACCCGGATTACAAGTGGATTACTTATGATTACTGTTACACCAGATTACTTGAATTACTCCGGAGTGCAAGTGGATTATTTCGTGTTACACTGCATTAGTCGGATTACCTTGGATGAGAAGTTAATTGGGCTGATGATACGTGGATTACTCTAGATTTCAAGTCAAATAGTTTGGATCACGCTGGATTACACTCGATTACCCAGAGTATTTGGATTGGAAGTGTATTACTCCAGATTAGAACTAAATTAATGGGGATTAAAACTTGATTTCGAGTGGATTACTTTGTGTTATTATTGGATTACGTTGGATTATTATTAAAATATGCCGGATTAAAGTGGATTACTTATGATTACTGATACACTAGATTACTTGAATTACTCCGGAGTACAAGTGTTTTATTTCGTATTACACTGCATTAGTCGGATTAACGAGGATGAAAAGTGGATTATGTGAATTATAGGTGGATGACACTAGATTGCAAGTCAATTACTTTGGATTACGCTGGATTACACTGGACTATTAAGAGTATTTGGATAAGAAGTGTATTATTCCAGATTAGAACTAAATTAGTGGGGATTAAAACTTGATTTCGAGTTGATTACTTTGCGTTATTATTGGATTACGTTGGATTATCATTGAAGTATGCCATATTAAAGTGGATTACTTATGATTACTGATACACCAGATGACTTGAATTACTCCGGAGTAAAAGTGTTTTATTTCGTATGACACTGCATTAGTCGGATTACCGAGGATGAAAAGTGGATTAGGTGGATTATAGGTGGATTACACTAGATTTCAAGTCAATTCCTTTGGATTAAGCTGGATTACACTGGATTACCCAGAGTAATTGGATTGGAAGTGTATTACTCCAGATTAGAACTAAATTAATGGGGATTAAAACTTGATTTCGAGTGGATTACTTTGGGGGAGGGGGTAGATATATACTGTCACGTAATATTTTTAACAAATCAACCTTATACAAATCCATGTATCTAAAATTATCGTATATAAAGTTAAAATTTTTTAATTTTCCAATAAAAGATTGTAATATTTCAAGGTGTTGCAAATAATATCACAAAATTGTATGTAATTTAACGGGGTATCAAGGGGTTTTATAATATTTTAAGGAAATTTCAGAGAAACTATTCACAAGGATTGAGGGAATTCAAAGCATTTCAAAGATTTAAAGAGATTTGTAATATTTCAAGGTATTTCTAAAGATTTAAAAAAGTAAATTAATAATCAAATATCCCAAGGATTCTGAACAGATTTCAAGAGATTTCAAAGAATTTAAAGATTTTAGAGTATTTTAAAGATTTTAGGTTATTTTAAAATATTCTGAGAAAGTTTCATGAGATTAAAAAAATGTCAAGGAACTTTAAGAAATCTCATCAGATTTTATGTAACTTCACGGGATTTCCAGAAATTTTATCATATTTTAATTGAAATTCAAAGAATTGATTCACAAGAATCGAGGGATTTCAAAGTATTTCTGAAGATTTGAAAGAATTACAAATATTTTAAGGTAATAAACAAAAAATATAAACAAAAAAATCAGTTTGCGAAGCGGACGGCAAACGACTTCACTTAAGGGTTTCGTAGGAACAGGTATGGTTAAAGCTTTTCCGCTTTTTTTTGAAAATTTCCCATCCCGCATGTTGGTTTTGAGTTAAATTTATGAGTGTTAAAATTAAGAATTAAAAATAAAAAGAATAAAACATTTTTAATGCAAAGGTTTAATGTTTTTAAATTTGTAGATGTCTCTGAACAAAGGGTTTCTGATGAATATGGCCTGCATACTCGAGGCCTGACATCGTTCTCCAAGACTTCGAGAAACGAATTATATTCGTGATCGAATTCTCGACTCCGGCTGACTACAAGATCACAGCCAAGGTTTCACCAAGGAAAAGGAGGTGAGGTATCGAGATCTTAGAAGGAAGCTGAAGCGACTGTACCCAAAATATTCGGTTAAAATAATTGTCCTTGTGATCTCTGCTCTCGAAGGTGCGAAGCTATCACTAGTTCGTAGCCTCTAATGAGGCTAATGTTCGTAGCCACACCCGCGTGCCAAAAACATGCCGAGGTACTTGCGAGATGGATGCAGAGGGCCGTCTTGTGAATCAAAAATTTAAATGCAATACATTTTTTGATTCAAGTGTCCAGACACATCAAAAATATTTTGTCACCGAGCACCGAATTTCGGGGAATCTAGCTAACCTTTCCTGTTTGACTGGGCTCACCGAAAATATTTGTTCCTTTTGTTTACAGTGACAAAATACTTTTCACGAAATATAGTAAAATTTGTAGGTCTAGTAGAACTAAAAAAAAGTTTCATTTGCGAAATTTCTTTTACAGCCTCTAACTCTGATTTTATGTTAAAGTATCCAAATATCCCAAAAATTCCAATCCAATAATTTTTTTCTGTTGATATAATCTGAGTTCAATTCCGCGTGTGATGAACTTTTTTTATTAGGATTGGTTGAGATTCACTGAGTTATCGAATTTTAAAGTAATTCACGTTTAGTTTTCAATGAAATAATTAAATTTTTAACGTAAGAAATGAATTTTCAACCAAAATCATTAATTTTCTACGAAAAAGACGAATTTTTAATGAAACATTTGAATTTTTAAACAAAAAAGATAAATTTGCAACCAACTAGGTAAACTTTTAAATAACACAAAATTTTTAACCAAAATTTCTTGTCCAAATAGACCAATTTTCAACAAAATAGTTGTATTTCCTACCTACAAAAATGAATTTTCAACCAAATATTCGAATTTTGAAACCAAAAAATCAAACATTGACCAAAAACAGTTGAATTTCCAGCAAATACATTAATTCTTAGCGCAAAATTAAATAGTTAATATTTCAGCCAAACAAAATGAATTTTCAACAAAATAGTTAAATTTTCAACCAAAGAGTTGAATTTTCAACAAAATATGTGAGCTTGAAGTTTTAATAGTTTTTTGGAGGTAGTGTGCAAGACAAATTTGGTATGTTGTATTCTTTCTTTCAAAAGAAGCAATCTTGTTTTATGTAAAATTGATTTAGATTTAGATGTTCCCAAACGGTTTTTCATTTTGTTTTAATTGTTTTAGTAAGAAAACTCTCTCCGCAGAGTTCTTTAATAATAGATTCAATGCTTTCACGATGATTTATTCTAATAAATGGAGGTGTTTCGGGTTTCAATCGTTTGCAAAAACTATGAATCTTGGCGATGTTTCACAGAACAAACAGGAAGATTTCTCAACAAGCCAATCAAGCTGGGCAAATCTCTACGGTTATTAAGTCTATTATATTAAATATTATTCTATTGACCGAATCCATTTCAAATCAGGCAGGGTTCGACACTTGAAATCGCAGATTCTCTTGGAGGCGAAATATACTGTTCTTCAGAGGAAATTAGGTCACACGTCTTTTTCCGATTTGCGAACAAAAAAAAATGTCTAAAAAGATATGCGTATTTGAATGTTGTGCTTTGTTTGTCAAAAAATCCACCTTAAAATTTTTTGCCATTTTTTTTAACTTTTACTTTGATAATAAAGATATCTTGTAAGTTTGATGCTTGCTAAATAACTTTTGTAGGCAGGAGAATTCTTTTTTCTTACTATCAAATTTTCTACTTTTTCTTGGAAACAACGAGAGGTACGAAAAAATGTTAAGATAAAAGTTTGCACCTCTAAGAAAGTTAAATGAAAGATTCTCTTGTTTTTTGTGATATTTTTCATAGTTGACGAGGAAAATTAAAAAATTACATTCTCGGAGAAAAAAATTCTCCGGCCTCAAAAATGGTTTAGCCCGCATGATGTTGATAAGATGCCTTCCTTCAATCAGTAGAAGCTTTTCAAAAATATTTGAAAGAATAAAAAGGTGGGGTTTTACAGAAAATATATGGTTTTTATGTTTTCAAAATTTGAAGAAAAAAATATAAAATATTTTCTTGAAGAAACCACCTTTTTTATTCTTCTAAATATTTTTAAAAAGTTTCTACTAATAAAAGAAAGGCATTTTATCAGCATCGTGCGGGCTAATCCATTTTTAAGGCTGGGAGAATTTTTTCCATAAAAATGTACTTTTTGAATTTTTCTCGTAAACTATGAAAAATATCGCAAAAGAACAAGAAAAATTTGTCATATAACTTTTTTAGACATGCAAACTTTTATTTGAACATTTTTTCTCATCTGTGGTTTCCGAGAAAAACTATAAAATTCGATTGTAAGAAAAAATAATTCTCCTGGCTACAAAAGTTATTTAGCAAGCATCAAACTCATACGATATAAGGTTTAAAGAAAAAAAATCGGGTTTTTTGAAATACAATGCACAAAATTCAAATACGTATAACTTTTTAGACATTTTTTTTTTGCAAATCGAAAAAATACGTGTCGCCTAATTTCCTCTAAAAAAACAACATATTTCGTCCCGAGAAATGCTGTGATTTCAAATGTAGAACCTTGTCTGATTTGAAATGGATTCGGTCTATTGATATTTGAAGTATTTGGAAATCTGCAATTTCAAGTAAGTACATTGAAACCATTTTTGACTAAAAAGTTAATGAATTTGATATTTAACTGAACGAAATTGCAAAAGTTCGTATCAAACTTTGCGATTCTAAATAGATCAATTAAAAGTCTTTTAAGCTCGAAAATGAAAAATATAATGTTAAATCAATAATTTAAATTTTTATAATCTACGGTATAATGTATAGAATTCCTGAAAATCAAACAAGAATCCAACGATAAAATATGGCCAACCGCCACAAAATTCTCCTATTTTAATTCCTGAAAAAAAAGAAAAAATTTGTTTCTTTGGGCAAAAATAAAAAAGAGGAAATAAAATGAGAAGGCAACCAACTAAATCCCCTTCCTTCTCTTTTCTATTTCTTTCGTCTTCTTCATCTTTATTACTATCAAATCACAATAAAAAAGCATTAATAATATTCACCAACGTTTTGGTGCTCACACAGCACCCTTATCAGAGATTGGTACTTTCGTAAAGAGAGATTCTACGTCGAAGCTCACTAAGATGTCTTGGGGTTGAATGTGGATCTGTTTTATCTTTCTGATGAAGTCAAAAGAGTTTTGGACGTGCGTGATAGAGTTTCCTGTAAAAGGATTCAGTTCTTTGACGAGGAAGCGTGCTTGGTTGTAAGTTGGTGAGTTTATTGTGCTGACGATCGGTCTGAGTCGAATGTTGTCTTTGTGGATATTTGGGAGTCCGTAAAGTCTTGGAGAGGTGGGATTAGTAGGTATTAACGGAGCTATTGTTTGGCTGTCAAGCTTAGAAGTTTTTAGGAGAATTTTTGTTTTGCTGGCTATTGTTTTTGTGGCGTTTTTTAAAAGTTTTTTATATGTATCGTCAATTAGAAGAATTTGCACACGATTGAAACCCGAAAAAGCTTTTCATTTAAATTTATCATCATGAATCATCGTGAAAGTATTAAATCTATTATCCTATAAATTTATTCAAATTCCTCGAAATGATTGAAATCTCTTGAAATTCTTTGGAAATCTTCAAAATCCTCGGAAATTATTGAAAATATTTAAAAACCCCTAAAATCCCCTTTTAAATCCTTTTAAACGCGTTAAAATCCGTAAAAGTCCCTCGAAACTTTTTGGTATCCTTTGAAATTCCTTAAAGCTTCTTCATATCCTCAAAATCCCAAGTTAAATGAATAAATCATTTTTTTTTACTTCCTCTATTTGTTGCATCAACTCTTTCGAAATGTTGACATTCTTTATTTCTATACTGATTTTCCTATGATAATTTTTCTAGAACGGCGAAAAGATTATAAGAAATTCAATGTAGGAAAATCATTATCATTATTCCGCTTAACTGTTCTTATTATGTTCAACTCTATTACACTAAAATGTATATTATACAGTTAAGTCTCCCCTATTCACGCAGCCTTGAAACGTAAGGATTCTTCAATTTCAAGGCTGGAGGGGCCCCCTCCTCTACGGCGACTTTCAGATTATTATTGTCAAGCGACATTCAGTGGCTGCTCCGGCCTTGTATTGATGTGCTCCAATAATAATACAGATAAATACACCTGACTTTCAGGTTAGTAACTCGTGGTTTAGTAATTCCTAGAACTGCTGGCCCACGTAGTTTCTCAGCTCACGGGGCGGGAGACGGTTTTGACTCCTGCATGAAAAACACTAGTAGCGTAGCAAAAAGGCTCAGCGCGCTGGTACTCACTTGAGTATATCGCGCAATATTATGCATTCGAATTGAAGCCGGTTCAGACGGCCCCGTATTTTACATGATTTTTTGCGAACTAAATTTTTTTCGTGAATTTATTGAGGGGTTGCCCAAAAATAAAGTAAGACGATTTGGGTGGGTATGAGGCTATTCTTGAAATCTTAATGTTTATAATATTTATTGAGAGACCATACAGTCCATTTACAGAAAACTTGGCATATTTCTTAACAACAATACAAAAAAAAGAACAAAGAAAAAAGTCTTAAATAGATTATACATATCCGTCTAAAATCATACGTAAGATTACATCAAGAAGATGAAAAAGAACAAAAAGAAAACGCGTTACAGTTACATTTTGCGCCGCTGTATCAAGAAAAAGCCTATCACAGTTAAAAGATACGCTCCTTTAGCATTTCTGTTATCATTTCAACAAATTTTTTTGAGATCGCGACATCTGAAGTCGATAAAGTATCCTTCCAAAACGATTCAAGGTCAACGCATTGAGCTAACTCTTGAAAGTAACTGAGTCTGGCGTTATTAAAGCGTGGGCAATCGACCAGTAAGTGGTGAAAATCATCTTTTGCTGCACCACAGTATAGGCACATCTCTCCTGTAGGCAGGTTACACGAAGTCTGATCAATAATTAAGTGTCTAGAATATTCATTAATAAAGCGGACTTGTGCAAAAATTCTTTTAAAGTTAAGATTCATTCTATTGAAAAGGTAAGGTTGAACTCCTATTTTTAAGTGCAGGTGAGGCCATATCTGCAGACTCCTTGATTGGGCGCGCCCTGAAAGGGCTGGTGTTAGGACGCACTATACTCCTACCGAAAAAAGGCGACTTGTCCAACCCAGAGAATTACAGGCCAATAACTATTTGAACACGCTGTATAAGATCTTTACAGCTGTCCTAAACAACAAGATTGTTCAGCGAATTGAGCCTGTATGGCGTGAGATGTACGAACAACGCGGCTCAATGAAAGGCGTAGCAGGATGTCGGGAGAACCTGCTCATCGAATAGATGTGTCTGTAAAGACGCAGCATTCTGTCAGCGTTGGTTATCAATGCCTAGAATTGATTACCGGAAAGCTTTTGATTCAACCTCCCATAGACTTATCCTCTGTCTGTTGGAAAGCTTGAAGGTTCATCCACACATCGTGAGGTGCATAGAGAGATTGATGCCGCTTTGGAAAACCAGATTCACAATCACATCTGGAAAACATCGTGTGATCACTAATAGTATCACCTTTCAGAGAGGTGTGTTTCAGAGTGACACCATGATCCCTCTCCTTTCTTGCCTCACGTTATTGCTACTGTCTCTCGCACTTCGCCGTTCCGAAGCGTACCTCTGCGGCAAACCTCGGAATCGAAAGCATAAGGTCACTCATGTATTTTACATGGATGATTTTAAAATCTATGCTAAAATTCGGAAGGAAGTACATTTAGCTCTAGACATTATCAAAGAGTACACTCAAGAGATTGGAATAGATTTTGGCTCAGGAAAATGCGCCAAGGTTTAATTGAAGGAAGGAAAATTTGATGGCGTTTTGGAAGACCCTGAACTCGTCGACAGAAGCGCTATACGACACCTTGTCGATGGTGAGACCTATACATACCTGGACGAGCCACAGAGCCGAATTCAGGACGTGACATCTATAAAAGATACTCTCTGAAGCAGATAAAAACGTCTCATCTGCTTGATTTGGTCTTACGAACTGTCAGCGCGGAATAAAGTATCTGCGACATACATGCTTGTCGTCCTGGTAGTACCTTATTTATTTCGAGTGGTTCCATGGACGGAAGACGAGCTCAGAGCCCTTGACATCAGGTGCATGCACCTTAAGCCTTCTGTTCCGCTACTTCACATCTCGCGCCATCAAGGTGGTCGCGCAATAATAAATATTGAATATCTTTGTAACAGGATTATGCTGGGTATAGCACATAGAGTCCTAAATGGACAAGACCCTCTTTTTTAAATGGTCATATAACTCGAAGAAGAAGGCAAAAGAGCGTTTCTGTACAAAGTAGCGAAGAAGGCTGCCGAAACACTCGGCCTTGACTTCAATTACAGGGTTGAGAAAAATGCATCAAAGCTTATCCATCTCGAGTACTTACTCCTGAAGGCCCGGATTAAGAAAGCACAGGAGAAAAACTTCCGCAAATAGCTCCTCGACAAGAAGATGCACGGCATCTTCCACAGAAATTTGAAGGAGAATGAGAAGTGTCGGATATATTGAAACTTCATATTCTCGACAATTGTTTCTGTTGCGCACTCGAGGCCTGACATAGTTCTTCTTGACTTTGATAAACGAACCATGTTCGTTGTCGAATTTTCGGCATCAGCTGAAAAAAACACCATAGACAAGGAGAATGAAAAAAAAGAGGTATAAAGACCTTATAAGGGAGTTGCGACAGTTATACCCGGAATATTTTGTTAAGCTAATCGTCCTGAACATTGGCGCTGCTGGAGGTACCGAAGTTTCACTGGTTAATAGCCTGAAAAGCATCCCTGCGTGTCAGATAAATGCTGAGACACTTGCGGGGAAAATACAGGAGTCGCTCTTCCTTGGGTACACGAGACTTTTGCCGGATCATCGTATTGAATTCGTCGCAGACTGGACACCCATCTCACGGTTGTGAGACGGGGTTACAGCTAAAATTTAACCGCGATTTCGCTGGGAGCGGGTGCAATTTTGAAGATTAGCACCTGCTGCCGGCGAAATCCTGCGGCCTGGATTGTCTACCAAAAAGCTTTCGATTCAACCTCTCATAGACTTATCATCTGTCTGTTGGAAAGCTTGAAGGTACATCCACACATAGTGAATGACAGTTGCTCCCAGTGGGACCCTGCGGTGGTTGTTAACCTTTAGTTTTTAATTATATATATATATATATAATATCCCGGACGAGCCCCCAGACCACCCATCTCACGGTTGTGGGGCGTGGCTATAAGTGTGATTTACGCTGCATTGCTATTTTAGGATAAAACTCGAAAATAATTATTCGAAATTTTCATAATGGGGGCTAAAATGGTTAATTTTATACTTACGAAGAATTTAGTACAGTTAACGCTGCATAGTCCATATCAATTCAGCATACTATAAAATGAGGGCATTTTTGCAAACGCTGAAGTCAAAATCAAATAAATCGTGAAAATATTCATTTTTCTCATGTTTTTAAATATTTGTGTCTGTTCTGTATATATATTTTTTTAATTTTGAAATTTTTTTTGTTTTATCATAGTTGCACATCCGATCACGCGACCTTTAGCAACGTGTAATATTAATATCCATCACAAGTAAATTCCTTGATCTCTTAGTTTCATATATTTTGGCAGTTTGGAAATTTTTTCGTTCCTGAAAATCTCATTGTATAAAATAGTAAACTTTATGGCAATCAGTTTTGATTATAAAACTTTATAGCTTATTTATACTCGGTTGAAAATGTCGATCTGGAATATACTATATTTGCATGAATGGCCATTATCCATTATACGGAGCGCACACAAATAATATTTTTGAATTTTAATTGTGACTTTAAATAGTAATATTTCATGTTACCTTTCCACTCAAGCTTCCGAAAGACGTAGAAAATTATATAAGATTTCAAATGATTATAGATTTTGCGAATCCGCTTAGGAATAAACTGGCAAGGACTGCCCGTATAACTGACGTCACGTCAATCATAAAAACTCTAATTCCCGAAAGTTTTCTTCCACTTTTGAAACATAAATTTAAAAATATTTAAACCTAATATTAAATTATTTCTAGTGAAAATAAATTCAGTTTAACATCTTCTACAAAATGCAAAAATTATTATATGTATTCATGGTTACATGCAAATTCTCTATTATTATAAAATTATATAAAACCGAAATGGAGATTTTCGAGAAATTCTGGAAAGTACTGTGTTAAATAATTTGAATATAAACCTTCTAAAAATCTTTAGGATTTCCGTTCAGTTCAATGATCACATATTTGTTACTCAAATTTAATTTTAATATCGCAATATATATTTCCTGGAAACATACCAATAATTTGAATTTGAATAATAAGATGGTTTCGTCTCCATTGAAGCAGTTCTAAAAAACTATTGAGTGATCAATTTTCTCCTAGATTTATTCTAGTCGGAATCAATAATTTATGCATCACCAGTTTGTAACCGAGTAATAGTTACTTGACTCCGGAAGTGAAGTGTTTTGTTTGGCTAAATTCAGTTTGCTTGGTAAATTTGCGTTTCTAAGAACTGGTCTGAATTCATTATCTTTGACACCTATATTAGAATACTGAAGAATGTGACCAAAAACTTATTCTTCGAAGGATTTTTATTTATTTATGAGAATGTGGTACCTATTCTTTTTTTAAGTTATTTCCTCCACTTCTTTTTTGATTTCTATTTTTCCAAATTAATGTGCATGTTAGTTTCTGGAATTTGAATAGAAAAGCTTTGTTTTACTTGATACAGTTTTTTTTAAAGTTTAAGATTGAATTGGAATACTTCAAACTATTTTCCACTAACTTTAATCCTTTTCATTAATGTTTAAATTATTTTGTATCAGCTTTGCAGAGTTTAGGAAATTACAAAATAAATGCTGATAAGTATCTTTATCAAACTTTTTGAGACAAACTGTCTACTTCAGAAGCACAATGCATTTTTCACTGCTGTCGGATGTCATCTCATCTTTATCAAAGAGAAAGGCTTTGTCCTCTATTAATATTATTATTATATCATTAAGCCGTTTCCCTTTTGGGGTAGGCGTGAATTGCTCGGATGGAAAGTAGTGATGTGTGGATGGGTATATAGGTGAAGGGCAGATAGGTATATAGGTTTAAGGTATAGATATTTTAGATATTTTGAAGAAAAAATATCGTACCGTCAGCAATAGAGAATGCGTTGTATAAGTCTGAACACCTCAGCGTTAATGGTTCCCAATAAATCCAAGTAGGTTTGAAAGGGGAAGATTAGTACGTTCGAATTCTATATTAGCTTTTGTGGTAGAAATTTTTCTTGTTCCGTTACATAATCTCAAAAACAGCTAAAAACGCGTTTTTTGCACATTTAGGTTAGGATATCTTGAAAACCTGACGTACAGCAGCAATTTTGAGTTCGGATTCGGATTCAGCGCATCAAAATCATTCGGAAATGTTTGGTCTGCTTTCTGGCTTTCGACTTTTGTCAAATTTTGTCGGCCTGTGTTATGCTTGATTAATCAATAGCTACATTGAACGTTGAGAAAAACAGTTACATTTTGGTGGGATCTCGGATTTTCTGAAAATAAGATCTTCGGTAACACAGAAACATACGCTTGAAAAATATTAGGAGTATCCATGGTTTTTCTTGTGTTAAGGAAAAACCTTTCTCTATGAGGAAGCAAGTTCATTCGATACCTATGAGAAAGATAATGCTCATAGAATGAGCACAAATAATTGTACCCATATTGAATACATCCATAGTACTTCGCAGCGGTAGTTCATATTTCACTTTTAAAACTGCGTCAGAACAAAACTCGTGTTTGTCTTCTGGTGTACTTATGTAATAAATTTGACATTATAGTGTTTCATATTTACCAATAGAAGAAAGGGAAGCGGCAATAGCGAGGAATATAGTACCGGGGGCGATCCTCATTTTTTATTAGAGTGGATAGCAGGAGATGACAGTAAGTTAGACTGATTCAGAGAGGAAAGGAATTTCCTACAAGATGTTTCCATACATATAAAAGCGGGCTATCCATATTCCACGTAGCCAAATTTTTTTGTTGACTCCCCCTTTTTACCTCCTGCCCCCACATCAAATGTCCACGCGGTATATTGATTGCCATCAGTTACTATCTCACTCGATCTTCTTGACTAAAGCCTCGAAATAAAGACATTGATTTATTTAACAGTAAAGTTTCATATACTGGGTGACCAATAATATATCTCAATGTGCGAATGTCAATAACTTGAATAATACAAAAGTATGTGGAACGTCTGGTACATAGTTTTGTTCATAAATCGTGACATTTCTAATGCAATATGTTCTCGAAATATGCCCCATTACTTAGAGCAGAGTGCTTGATTCTTCTTTTAAAGCATGAGGATATCCGATGTAACATATCGATATCGAGGGTTTAAACAGTTTTTTGGATGGCATGCTTTTAGTTTATTCGCCGTTTTTAAAGTGTCTTTGTGGCACATATTCTTAACATGAACCCCAAACAAAATAATTCAACGTATTTAAGTCCGGGCTCCCGTGTGGAAAAATTTCGTGGCTAATCTTAAGTAGAGAGATCGTCTGGCTGGACCTAATCGAGACCGTCTAGTTAAGACGGTCTGACAGGGTGCTGGCAAGGGCCCTCTCAGATGGTCTCGAGTTAAAAATTTTCAAAGTGTCATCAAGACGGTCTGGCTTGCCCCTCTCAGACCTAATCGAGACCGTCTACTTCAGATGGTCTGACTGGGTGCTGGCCAGGGCCCTCTCAGACGGTCTCGATTCAAAATTTTTGTAAGTGTCATCAAGACGGTCTGGCTTGGCCCCTCTCAGACCTAATCGAGACCGTCTACTTAAGACGGTCTTACAGGGTGTTGGCCAGGGCCCTCTCAGACGGTCTCGATTTGAAAGTTTTCGAAGTGTCATCAAGACGGTCTGGCTTGGCCCCTCTCAGACGGTCTCCAATTGAAATGTCTAAGTGCTATCGTGACAGTCTGGTGTCATCTTCAGCAGACGGATATGATTGAGAAAACTACAAAGCGCATTTTAAAGTGTGCAGGATCGTTGCCTGTTGACATCATTAGCACGTATCTAGGTTTGTACACCCAACCTAACTTTTGTTACGTCGTACACATCATACTGAATCTATTTCTAGCAAGATTTTCACTCAGTTATCGAGATGGAATAGAAATATGATATACAGTAATGTAGGACTCGAAATGAAAAAAAAAATGGATCAATTCTACATCTTATTAACTTTAAAAAAATCATTGACAATCTGTACAAATTTAGAGGCTAAGAACTTAAGAAAAAAATATTACATTTTAAATTGGCACCTTAATATACATGGTACACTCGTTATCACCGAACAACTGTGGGCACTAGGATAGTTCTTATTTATACTTGCTGGAATTTTTTTTAGAATTTCTCTGCTCTCACTTCCCACTTTTGTTCGAATGCCGAAAGAAGTGATCTCAAAATTTGAGCCAAATCGGTTAATATTTATGGGTGAAGCAAAGACCATGAAGTTTCCCATTGATTTAACATGAGTAAAAGTCAGCTTTTTGTAAATCTAATATTTAAACGCAAAAATATATGTTACAAATAATAATTTCTTGTTTCAGTATATTGTTTAGAATTCGTCAGAGTATAAGAATCAATCATTAATTTTGAGGGTGAATTACTTTATGTTTTAAGTTAAGCCATTCTTATTGGCCCTCAAATAAAACCATATTAGAGACAAATTTGACTCTTATGTAATATCAGAATTTAATTTAAGATCGAAATGAAATCTACCTTCTTATGAATAATTTGATGCAAAGAAATCAGAGCATGAAAAGACTCAAAATTCAAAAATACACTTCCAAGGACAACCTCATTT
Organism: Andricus grossulariae; assembly: GCA_011634705.1. Classification (NCBI taxonomy): domain Eukaryota; kingdom Metazoa; phylum Arthropoda; class Insecta; order Hymenoptera; family Cynipidae; genus Andricus; species Andricus grossulariae. Next base: position 130,197,513 of record JAABKJ010075445.1, on the reverse strand, counting down.
TTGTCTCATTAGAGACAAATACATAACAAAGGATTTAATCATAATAAAAGTAATTTTTAGAATGCCCAGTCATTTTTCAACTAATATCAATTGTTTAAACAATTTTAGTTTGTTCAAATATTTGTTTTGTCCGGGTAAGTCGCGAAATAAACGTATTTTCTAGACGTTATGAGTTCTTTAATAAATGATAACAATAAAAAAATTTGTTAAAATAATTTTATATTTATTTGAATAACACCTGTTAATTCAAATATATAGTTTACCTAAAAAAGCAGGAGAGCATATTAAAAAAGCATATTATCTCACCAAATTTTCGACAGATTTTAACATTTTGTAGTACTAATTTGTTTACAATTTTTTGAAAGATTGAAACATTTTTAGATAATACTTAATTGTCCAAGAATAATCTTAAATGTTTAAACAAGTTGAAATTATTAAAAAAATGTATTTTACTGATTTTAGGGGAGAGTGGGGTATGGAGCCGCGCTTTGACTTAAATCAGGGAACATATATATGACCGCCCGCGAAGAAAGGGACCTAATTCGGAAAAAATCTATTTTCATTTTCTTACGCCAATCTATAGTTTCTGAGTTACTCTTTCTTTTCCAATAATCAGAAATTCTTTAAGTTAATTACTTCTCTTGTTATTAAGCTACAAACATAGGCATGATAAGCGTAGGCGGAGACCGAACGAGAGGCCTACGAAAGTCAGCCCCACCACTTACCACGCAACTGTACGTGATGTGTCCGTGAGTTCCACTGGCTCGTGGCTAAAAGTGTGTGGCAAGTGGAGGGAGTGCTTTTCGTAGACGCATACCCACTACTAAATGCTGGCTTGCGGACTCTGCCACGATCGCCCGTCCTGTAAAATTTAACTTTGACGCATTAGGTCCCTTTTTTCGCGGACGGTCACATATTATTACTAAAAACCGTTTTTTAACTACGTCATTATTTAACATTTAATCAATTGATGGATGTTGCATTTCAGTCAGCTTACCCCATACACTGGGGTACGGAGACCGTCATATTACTGCCGTTTATTTAAACAATATGAACATTGTAAAATGAAAATTATGTAATATAATAATTCTGGAAAGTGTAATATAAGGAAGAAAAATTACTCCAGACATTTTCAACACTAATTTAATGTTTTCTTATTAATCAAAGTAAAATATATGGCAAAAGCAGTTATCACCTCTTATACCCTGCTGAAATACATAGGACGCGCCGCATCAGTCCCATATGTGACTGCTAGTGATGCCGCCGAGCGATATTTTTCGATACTGAGACGATACCGATACGATACTCACCTTCCAGTCTCGGTTTTGATACCCGGAATATTCTGTTAAGCTAATCGTCCTGATCATCGGCGCTCTTGGAAGTGCCAAGGTTTCACTGGTTAATATCCTGAAAAGCATCCCTGCGTGTCAAGAAAATGCTGAGACACTTGCGGGGAAAATGCAGAAGGCGGTCGTGCTTGGGTCACTCCGTATCCTCAGGATACACGAGACTTTTGCCGGATCATCGTATTGAATTCATCGCAGACTGGCAACCCATCTCACGGTCGTGAGACGTAGTTACAGCTGAAATTTTACCGCGATTTCGCTTGGAGCAAGTGCAATTTTTAAGATTAGCACCTACTCCTGACGAAATCCTGCGGTTGTCCTTATGACCAAACACTAAATATCACGTCATTTCGCATATGACTCCAAATGTTTTAATTGCGATTGCGTTCTCGAAATATCTCTTCTGAACGCATGTTCAATATTAATTTTACAAAAAGTATTTTATAATTTAGATTTTACATTAATTTTGCAACTTACATTGTTTTATTACTTATTATGTATACGTCCAAATGAAAAGGGTCCAGTTGTCGATATGAAGTTACGTATAGGCTTACTTTGAAAAACCAGATTTCGAGAAAAACGCATTTGGCGAGTTCTATGAGCGCACGTATTTTATATTTTCTTCAAACTTGAAATTTATTCACTTTCGGTCACTTCTTCTAATGTGACCAGATAGTGCATGAATTAAAGTATGATTTCCCATAAAAATTGACAATTTCGACAATGACTCACAAGAACGCTTACAATAACTCCTGAAATAAATTCGACAATCTGGTCCCTTGTCGTTTGAACGTATACATATGGTTTGACTTTTTTTATTTTAAGAGTACTGACCTTTCGAGAGAGAAGACCAGCAGTTGGTGTTCTATCATTGGGATCAGATTCTGGAATTGGTTCATTCGGATCTTCCATATGCACTCCAGGCCATCCTACCCACACTCCATTTCCATTTATGACGACAGGAGCTACTGCAGTCACAAGTCCTCCAGCACTGAAATGTACAGTTCAAAAATTAATATAATTATTATCTTTATCAAGAAATATTACCTTTGATTTTCCTAACATATACTGACTTGTGTACATTAGGGTGGTTCTTCTTTATTATTGGTGCATTCTTTTTTAGAATTTCTCTGCTCTCACACCCCCCCCCCCACTTTCGTTCGAATGTCTCAAAAAAAATCTCCAAACTTGAGCGAAAACGGTTAATATTCAGGGGTCGCGCAGAGACCATGAAGTTTCCCATTGATTTAACATGGGAAAAAGTCAGATTTTTGTAAATATAATATTTAAACGCGATAATATGTTACAAATAATCCCATATTTCCACGGCCGGGTTTATCCTTCTTGCCGCCCCTGGGCAGTAGTGAACTTGCCGCCCCCTCCTTATCTTTTTTATTTTGCCCCGAATTTTTTCGACAAAAACCAAGGCGAACAAAATCGTTTGTTGTTCACATTTTGCATCAAACTCTGTTCAATGATTAGTGTATGGTAAACGATCATAAACAAAACTATTCCAAGAAGTTTTTTCATCACTGTTTGTATTTTTCAGGAATATTTTTTACACCATACAAATACGATACTTAGGAACTAGTAATCTTTTTTATTAGTTTTTTAAGAAAACCAAGATTCTCCTTAGATAAACATTCGCCTAATTTTTTGATTGGAAAATTACGTGATTAAGTTTTCAAAGTCTAAAGAACGGAGTAACTCAGATTCGATACAAAAAATTGCTAAGCTGTTGAGGCGATCTTCTGTCAACGCGAATAGTTTTTTATTCTTTCCAAACAAGAAAACAATCTTTCTGCGCTACAGTTGGTCACAGCAATAGTAATAAATATTATATAGGCAATTTCAACATTCGGAAACACACAAGACAAATCATTTCCACGGAGAAATCTTAATAACTGTAATGGAGACTTTTGCTAAATTGGTTTGGCGTAACAAAATTCGTCAAAGTGAACAAACTCATCGTCCAACGAAGATTCAAAGTCTGAGTGATAGATTTCTCGATGGTAATTACCTGACGTTGGTAACTCAGCCTGGTACAGAACCTTAAACTTAACTTGGAACAGAACCTCATAATGATTACTTTGCAAGAATCTCCATTACCAACATCATTGTTTTACCTACTTAGAATGGAACATAACCTCGAAATTACCGACCTCTCTGCTCTACAGACCGAAGATGCAATGCTATAGCAGCAGGAATCTGCATTACCAGCCTCACACTGTGTGTTACATACTGCTGATAACATAGCATGGAACAGAACCCTTACTTGGTCAGTGGTGTCAGATCTGTTGTTTTACCGACCTACAGTGAAATGGCAATATAAAAAGTAACCAACCTCCCTTTTTTACTGACTGATGGTAACATTATTCCCTACATTACCGACATATAGAAAAATGATAATATAAAAAGTTACCTGCCTCCATGCTTTAATGACTGATGGTAACATTGTTCCCTACCTTACCGACTGATGATAAAATGATAATATAAAAGATTACTGACCTCCCTGTGTTACCGACTGATGGCAACATTGTTCCCTACCTTACCGACCTATGGTAAAATGATAAAGCATTAGAAGTTACTGACCTTCCTGTTTTACCGACTGATGGTAACATTGCTCCCCACCTTGCCGACCAATGGTCACTTAGCACGGAACCGCACATTATAGTGTTAACTTAGCAGGGATCCAACTAATAATATACCGACTGTCGGTAACTTGCGACGGTAGCGCCATCTGTTAGGCACATTAGAAAACTGAATTATCGATTGATGATAATACTGACAGTGGCGCCATCTGTTGTCATATTAGGAAACTGCATTACCCACCGAGGCGACTTACCGACTGCCAGGCTCTTAGCATGGAACAGAACCCTGCCTTTGTCGGTGACGCCATCTGTTGGTGTTCAGGGGCGCAGCGACGGTGGCGCCATCCCTCGGAAGCCGCATATTCGTAGCACTTGTCTAAGAGAAGATAGTTATAAACAATAATAATTTTCCAGTCAATTTGTTTTTCTGCAGTAAAATAATAATTATTAGAAGGGAATGTTATGAACAATAATAATACATTTTTTAAAGAATTATTTTCGTCAACTTAAATTAATTAAAACCTCATTCTAATCAAAGGCGGACAAAATGTAAAAAATTTAAGAGGAAACTGCAACTTTATAACATTAGTGCAGAAGATCATTATAAACAAAACATATTTGTTTGTACAATTATATTTTTGGAAATTAATTAATTATATCCTTAGTCTAACTAAAAAGTTGAAAATAAGCTGAAAAATTTGGAAAAACCCGCGACTTTCTAATTCTGTTCTATGAAAAAATTGCTAAAAACAACAATAAACAGTTTAAAAAATGTATGTCAACGTCTAATTATCGGTAAAAAGTAGTATATAATATATTAGAAACAATTAAAATGAAACACAACAAAATTAAAATTAGCACCAAAAGCTCGCAAGACCCATTTTTCATTTACGTATTTTTCTCGGGACCCTATAAAATAGAATTATAGGGGTGATATTTGAAAACTAATTTTTCATTCGCATTCTATGGCTAATTGTGAAGATAAATGTTGACTTTCAACTCAATTTACCCAAACACTGACGATTTTGAATAAAATTTACATGAACGTATTATTTTCTGATGGGGAATACGTGCTAAACTTAATTGGGCTTGTGCCACCTCTAAATATAATTTCTTTTACAAAGAAAAAAAAAAAGATATAGTTTTTTGTGGATACAAATAAATTTCTGGGCGATATGCATGACAATTTGAAAAAAATTTGGACCACCGTACTATACAATCCTTTTTTTCGATTTCCTTCCCTTTGCGAGTTTTACAGATGGTGAAATAGAGTCTTCGTTAGAATTGATCATGATGGCTAAAATGAGAATCTTAGATTTGAATTGTATAAAATTTGTGTATTGATAGCTAGAAAGCGTATATATATATATATATAATTAAAAACTAAAGGTTAACAACCACCGCAGGGTCCTACTGGGAGTAACTGTCATCTAAAAAATGAAGTCCTAAGAACTGCCTGACCTGCTTTACACTCCGTGGGTCAGTGACTTTCATGATAGCATCAACCTTGTGTTTCCCCGGCTTAACCCCTTCGTTAGAAATTTCGCGTCCTACAAAACAATATCAGCATGGTAGCTCTAAGAGAGCATCCAGAGGCGACTTCTGTCACCTCCAACACTCAAGGCCGCTGTGTAACCATAGCAGCGGCAAAAGATCACCTGCAAACTACACCATGCTCCTAATTTTGTATCTAAAACATCATCGCAAATGATTTCATACATCGTATTAATTAAACTATCTATATTCTCATCGCATCAGTCACTTGACTTAGTCCGTGGCTATGATAGAAAACCGGGTTCTTCTTAACCCGAGAACAAGTTTGAAAAAAATAATAGTCTAAGAGTCAAGTCAAACAGTTTTCCCGTGCTATAAAATTCATCATAATACATTTATCTAGGAAAACGATGTAAACGGATAACAATTATTGTATTACTTATATCATTAATTAACTCGCATTTCTGAAACCAAAATTGAAATTTATTTGCAAATCGCCCAATTACAAACTCCAACAAAGCACAAAACTACATTTGTGAAGTCTAAACTCAAAAATTGTATTGAAAAAAAATGTCTGAGAAACGTTGAAAAATTATACTCTAAATTTTAGTTTATTTCACTTCATCCACTGTCAAAATAAAATAATAGTGACAAAGTGACACCACTTTCACAAAAACATTTGTGGGCAAACTAACCTATAAAAACTGAATTTTTATGAAAACAAAATAAAGAGAAATATAAAAAGTAAAAATTCGTTGACAAATCAATTAATCTCAAAATTTCTTCAGCTGCTTTAAAATAACATACTATATATTAAACTTACTGGTGCGAGCTTTGCCAAAAGTTTCCTGCCATGTTTTGAAAAAGCAACAATAACTTTTCGACTGCGCTAGTATCAAATTTGATTATTCTCGTCCATAAATTTGACGAGGAGAAAATTCTGGAACATGTTGCCTTTTGACAGTTTCTTCTTCAAAGGAGGATTTGTTTTTAGGACAAAATTTTATCATAGACATCATGAAAATAATAGGAGCACTACATCACAAAAAAAATAATATGATTTCGTATTAATAGATCCCGTACTTTTAGACTTTTTTTGATAAATAGAAGCCTTTTGGTGTTTTAACAACAAAGAATAAATCCTGAGAAACACGTTGATTTTTTTTCGTATGGATGTCCGGTGCCATGTATGCACGTGTATGGCCGGGTGCTGCACAGAGATGGGTTGTGACATGTTACTCGAGGTTTTCTACGTATAATACATAAACAACGTAATATACGTAGAAAATTGTAGAAAACTATGTATAATACATATCAAAGATGGCGGGCGCAATTTACGTGGGCTCGGGCCTCAGATAGAGCATAATATGACCTCACTTTTTTGAATTATGCTTCTGTGTACCCACGAAGGAATAGTAAGGAGTGGTATCACTAATGTTGGGCACTGCTCGGCCTGACTGTGGTAATACCTGACCTGACCGGTAATGTCCGGACATGACGGTAAATGTTGGTAAAACGCGGTCAGACACAAATATTTCCACCAGAAAAGGGTTTTTTATAGAGAAAAGTGTTTCAGTTGTTAGGACATACCCTATGCTGAACTTGTACAAAAGTTTTTCGGTTCTAAATGTTCCAGTTATTTTCAAAGTAAGTAAAATTCCAAAACGCTGAGCATAGCAGACGACACTTTTGACAGTTTCGAGCGAGTTTCGAGGAGAATTTGAAAATGGCACTTTACAAATTGACAAATTACATTGAAAATCTGTTGCATTTATTTAGCAATATTTTGAAAATGGTATTTAGTAGTGTGCTAAGTTATATGGAATAACATTTCAATGAATCTGACACTTAAACATTAAGTTAAGTACTGTGTATCATATAGGTTATATTCCCTGAATGAAAATACTGTTTTTTTGTTTTTAAATAAAATAAAACTGATACCTAATTATTATGAATTTACATTTATGAGTAAGAATGAGCCTGAGTTATCTGGTATATATATATATATATATATATATATATATAAACATATATACACGCATACATATATACTATTTATATATATTCTTTATTTTTCTCTAATACTATATCAAAAATGTCGTATTTACGCGGATTCAATCGGAATTATTTTTTTAGAATGAATAATCATTCGGATTCATTTGGAATGAATTTTGTAGCAAAATTCGAAATCATACGGATTGATTCACTCTAAAATTTTACAGAAACTCCTACGGAGTAGGTCGGACTCATTCGGAATGAACTCCTTTTAAATGTTTGGATTCAGGCGGATGGATTCGGAATGAAATTATACATGACCCCAGGCGGAGTCAGTCGGACGTTTTTCACCAGCCGTCGTAAAAAAAAAATTGTAGGGTCCCTATGGTCAGAATTATTGAAGATGGAAAGGTCTATTTTGAAGTCTATAACTATGTTATTGGGATTGATCGAGAGGTACAGATTTTCTTGAATAAACATCATTCTGATTTAATTAACTTGAAATGCATACTGTGTTGCATAGCCTTATCTTGTATCGTCATAGTTTTTAGGTATAAAAAGCATAAGAAAATTTGCATATGGACAAGCTGACTCTATTAAAAATCGAACATTCCAACTTCAATTATACTTTTGATCTAGAGTATCAATTAATGTTAATACCTGATTTTTCCGGTAGTCTTCTAAACCGTCGGGGAAATAGATGAGAAAAAAATGAACCCCCTTCAATGCAAATCGGAAAATTTCACAGAACAGTACTAAAAGGAATGGAAAAAAACGACAATCCATAGTCAGGATCAATAAAATTGAATCCCTGCCAATGAACGTCGAAAATTGCACGGAACGGTACTGAAGGGGATTGAGAAGTTCGAGTGTGCAAAAGAAGGAATATAATGAATTTAAATAAATTCAATTTCAAAACGCTTGGTTGAAGTAAAATGGAAATTAATTGTTAGCGAATATTTTAAAATTTCTAATTAATAAGTGGCAATTGGGTGGTGAAATAAAGAATTGTAATTATATTAACTTTTTTTTATCGGTAGTATCATATTTTAAACATATTGTGCGAAAATTCCTACAGTAATGAGTCGTATTCTATTGTATAGAAAAATTTCTACTACTTAAATTCAATAAAATGGATATGTTAATTGCATAAGGGCAGATCGAAAATAATTGAAAAAATAAAAAAAACAGCCTAACAAGGCACAGAATTAAAGGCACCCATATGATTAATCCCAAAGTTCCTAGCAATTTAATTTTTCTTCTCGATTTTTAATGTAAATCCTATTTAATGACAATTCTATCCTGGTGATAAATACCGTTACGCACATATATATTTTTATATGAAAATGAATGTTTCGAGGATAATCAAAAGGGGTACAAAATCGTAATTTTTGTTTGTTAAATTGTCCTTTTAAGGGATCTTTTAGGACCTCAAATACATGTATATGAGTCTCATTGAAGTTATATTAGTCATAGACGAATAAAATACTAATTTTCGCACGTAGATTTCGGTATGGTATTCGACATTAATCAAAAACATTTTCGTCTTACCAGAACTGTTCCACTTATAAATTCGATGTTGACTGAAGTTAATTTTGAAATTAAAAATAAGACAATCAATTGATTAACGGATCTACATTATTTTTTTTACATTAAAATACATAAATTCGTAAAAGGAAAACTGATTCGATGAAGAAATGGTGACTTAACATTGAAATATATAGAAAAATAACTATTTTCAAAGTTGCAAACATTACAAAGTTTCCGCTAGCTGGATATATCATTTTAAAAATCTGAAAAAATCATGGAGACTCATTTTGATATGCAGAAAAAGATTTTTACTAGCTATAATAGATATAAAAAATATTTATTTCCACCCTATTAAGCATCCTTGTATAAATATATAAGCAATTTAGAAAAAGAGTCGAATCTGTAAATTTTTTATTTATTTTCCGTCAGAATGAAACAAATTTGCGAAAGTGTTTCATCAATATGCAAATATTTCAAGAAATATGCTCCACTAATTGTTATTGATTGCTCAAAACAAAATGAGTTTCTTAAACAGGCTTCAGTGGATGTACGATTAGAATTTGAATCAAGTACCAATTTTCCCGCTAACACAGCAGCCTATTGCCTAATCTTACACGATCACATTGTCCAATACCAACCAATCAGTGGTTTGGCGAAGAAACTGTGAGGTGGTGGGGGTAATGCTGAGTGGAGGGGGAAGAAAATCAGTAAGGTATAAATGAGCAGATTCTTGCAAGAAAAATCATTTTCAGTCAAGATGGACTACGCTGTGTATGTTCAATGCTTCAAGCGACCATACAACGACTTTGTCTTCAAGAAGTTGGCTATTCTGGGCCTCCAGGATGATGCTCAACTTCTAGTCTTGCTCTTCGAACCACGCTGCAGCTGGAGTTCACTACCTGAACGATACAAGAGTGAAAATGCATGGCTGATCTACAATTACCATGGAATAAGCTGGACTGCTGGTGACGTACCCTATGAAGAATTAAGACCTGTACTTCGAGAAATATTAGCAAGTGCACGCACAGTATATGTAAAAGATTTAGAAAAGAAAAGATGGATAGAAAAATATGTATGCAATATACATGGAAAGAAATATGTGAATATGCTTCCTATCCTATTAGTTTTAAGATTATTTAATTATTTTTAACATAATTTTATTAGTCTATTTAAAATAATTGAGTCACTTTCAATTTCTTTCATAAATATAACTTTTTTTTTTCTTGACTTTGGTGCATGTGCAATAGAATATATTTCTTTGCGCAATCTCTAATTTACATTTATCTTGGTTTAATTATTTGTAACTTTATGACATTAGTTATAAGTTATTCTAGTTAGTTATAAGTTATTTTTAATAATTTTTACTTCAGAGTCTGCGCAAAGAAGATATATTCTATTGCGCGTGCGTCACATCTTTGAGAAAATCTAATCATGGAGTACTGAGTGACGTCATCAGTTATTTCCATAGCCTGCAACAGGACCTTAAACCTAACTTGGAACAGAACCTCATAATGCTTAATTTGCAAGTATCTACATTACTAACCTCACTGTTTTACCTATTTAGCAGTAAAAATTCTCGACCTCTCTGATTTACAGACCGAAGGTGCAATGCGATCGCAGTAGGAATCTACATTATCAACCTCACTGTGTTACAGACTGCTGATACCTTAGCATGGAGCAGAACCCTTACTTGGTCGGTGGTGCCATCTGTTGGTGTCAGTAACTTGCGACTCTCTACCTTACCGAACTATAGTGAAATGATAATATTAAAAGTTACCGACCTCCCTGTTTTACCGACTGATAGTAACATTGCTCCCTACCTTATCGACATATAGATCAATGATTATATAAATGTTACTGGCCTCCCTGTGTTGCCAACTGATGGTCACATTGTTCCCTACCTTACCGAGATAGAAAAATGATAATATGAAAAGTTACTGGTTGCTCTGTTTCACTGAATGATGGTAAGATGATTCCCTACCTTACCAACATATGATAAAATGACAATAAAAAACTACAGACCTTCCTGTTTTACCGACTGATAGTAACGTGATTTCCTAACTTGCTGACATATAATAAAATGCTTATATAAAAAATTACCGACATTCCTGTTTTACCGACATATGCTAAAATGATAATTTAAAAAATTACTGACTCACCTGTTTTACCGGCCGATTATAATTAACTGTTTTGCCTATCAATCGTCACTTAGCACGGAACCGAATCTTATAATGCCAACTTAGCAGGGATCCAAACTGATAATATATTGATTATCGGGAACTTGCGACGGTAGCGCCATCTGTTGGCCATATTAGGAATCTGCACTGTAGACTGATGGTAATACCGACAATGGCGCCACCTGTTGGCACATAAGGAAACTGCATTACCGACCGAGGCCACTTATCGACTGCCGGTAACTTACAAGGAAGGTTACCCAAGTGTCCGCCTCCGATTTGATTCGTTCTGAAGTATGTTTTAGAGCACTAAAAAATAAGGTTTAAAAACAAAACTTCAATCATTAAAAGATTTGTTCAAGTTAAATCTAAATTTATTTCAAGAAGATACCAAAACCAGCTTTTTCACCAGTGCCTAAAGTAAGCCATCTTCAAACTGCGCATGCGCGAAAATTGTTTCACACACAGGCTGCTCAAATAAAGTCCTTTAGGCACCATTTAGAAGCATGAAAACGTCAACTTTTGAGGCGGGTGTTGCAAAATATTTATTTAAAGCATTGGCAACATTGCAAATGAATATTGTAGCAACGTTCAAGAAACATTAAAATGTCCGACCCAGGTAATATTGGTCAGGAATATTTCTGCAACCTTTAAAAACAATATTGAAATTGCGCTCGCTTTATGTGTGTGTAAAGTGTTCGCGAAATCTTGCTCAAATATTGTCGCGCAATGTTGCTGAAACATTGGCTGAGATATTGATAGAATATCTCCATAAAACGTTTTCAAAATATATTGGTGAAAATTTCTTTCTAAAATTCTTTTCAGGTTATATTATTTTGAATTACTTGTATGCCTATAATTAACTTATAAGGCCTTATTTTGAATTCTGTAACAGACATTCACGAATCAAAGCCTACAACTTAATTTACTAATGTTGCGCTCCCTGCTCGAAGCGATATCATAAATCCATGAAATAGTCTTACTGTCGTGAAGCAGTTGGATAATGTAGGAATGTAGGGGAACAAAATTTGTAAATGACTATTTTCTTCATTATCATATCATTTGTTCACTTCCAAGTCCATATTCCTGCCAACTTTGTATCGGCTGTCAAAAATTTAAATGTCAAACTTGGTAATTCAACCTTATCATGAACGCTTGAAGTCGTTAACATCACAAGGTATAATGTAAGGTAAGTATTTTAATTTAAAGTCCACATTTTTGACATTGAATTTTTAATAACCGAAAATAACCCATAAAATACACAATGAACAGGAATATTTGTCACTTAAAATGATATTCGAAACTAAGGAAATATTCCATTTTAATCAAGATATATCTAGGTTACTTAGCCATTTTCACCATTTTCACCTTTTTAGGCTCTCATCAAAATATTTTTGTATCAATATTTGTAATGATTTTATAGTGTTTAAGAGGAAGATTGCCAATATTTTAAATATATGGCTCATGTAATCATGCATCACAATAGCTATTGGACACAATATTTCTCGGAAAATTTGCCTCTCTTGGAAGTACATACGTTCAGAAGAATATACTCTTCTACATCCAATAAAAAAGGTTTTTATTTTTAATGTATATGTAAATAGAATTACAAATAAAAATAAATATGTGACTTTCTGTTACTTGATTCAAAAGAAGGTCTTATAAGTTAATGATAGGCGTATAAGTAATTCAAAATAATATAACCTAAAAATAAATTTAGAAAGAAACTTTCAGGCATATATTTTGAAAACGTTTTATGGTGATATTCCATCAATATCTCAGCCAATGTTTCAGCAACATTGCGCGGCAATATTTGAGCAAGATTTCGCGGACACTTTTCACACACATAAAGCGAGCGCAATTTTAATATTGTTTTTAAATATTGCAGAAATATTCCTGACCAATATTACCTGGATCGGACATTTTAATGTTTCTTGAACGTTGCTGCAATATGCACTTGGAATGTTGCCAATGTTTCAAATAAATATTCTAGCAATATTTATGCAACATTGTGTGTTATGGGGGTCGTAAGTATCTTGGGCTTGAAAATAAAGTTTGAAATTTATTTCATAGAAAACAATCGAAAATCTTTCGGCTTTTTATCCAGAAAAAAATCAATCAAATTATGAAATATAAAATGATCACTGGCCCGGTTTCTCCACCGTGTCCCGGTTAGCCCCGTTTTACGATAGATATGTTAGGACACTTTTAGGTGCAAATTCCTGTTATCGACATTAGTAGGGTTACCAAACGTCCGCTTTTCAGCGGACGTGTCCGCTTTTTCTGTCCCGTGTTCGCTTGTCCGCTTTTTATGTGAAATGTTCGCTTTTTTCTCGATCAGACCGATGAAAAAAGGAAGTGGCAGAGCCTTGTGGTATGTTAAATTATAGCGACATGACTGCGAATTTGCATGAAATTAAAATGGTGCTAATTTCACGTAATCTATACGTATATACGTTCTAAGCCTAGGAAATTCCAATTTTTGGAATGTATATTTGTGCAATGAAATTATTATATATGGTACTTAAGCCTTGAATGTCTGATCTGAAGTTAATAGAGTTGTTATCACTTTGTATATGTATCATTTCTAATAGTAAACGTTTATCAAGATTAGGCTTCAATTCTAAAATTACAATGTTATTTAAATCAAAGACGAAGTTATGTGCAACGTCATAAGCATGTTTAGCTATGGCTGTGTTTGTTTCGTTTTTTTCGATAAATCTTTCGTGTTCCCTATTCCTTGTGTGCGGAGGTCTGCTGGTTTGACCAATGTATGTTTTTTTACAATTCTTACATATATGTTTATAAACGCAGTTAAAGTTGTCTTCTTCTTTAATTTTATCTTTAGTACTTCTGAGTAAGGATTTTCTTAAATTATTGTTGATTGCAAAAATTATTTGAAGACTACTTTTTTTGAAAATTCTGAAATAACATTCATCTATGTTTTGAATGTATGGTAATACAACCATTCTTTTACGTTGCTATCTTTAGGTTGCGTGTATATAGTTTTTTGTAAATTAATTATGTATTTGTATCTTTCAGAGATTTTAGTTTCTAACAAATCAGATGCATAGCCATTTTTTTCCAGTGTTTTCTGCACAAGATCTAAGTTCTGTTTGTGGAATCTAACGTCAGCCAGTTTTACAGCTCTATCGACTAAACCATAAATAATTCTAATTTCATGATAGATTGTGTGTCAAGAGTCGTAGTTTAAAAAATCTACCTGACCAAACTGGTTTGCGATACCAGTTGGTTATAATTGTATTGTTTTCGATTTTTAATGCTAGATCCAAAAAGTTTACTTCACCATCTTCAGCGAGTTACATGGTAAATTAAATTTATTTAGAAATTCGTTAACTTTATTTTTCGGTATGCAAATTAAGGTGTCATCGATATAACGGAAATAGAGAGAAACGAAACAAACAAAGCCATAGCTAAACGTGCTTATGACTTTACACATAACTTTGACTTCGATTTAAATAGCGTTGAAATGTTAGAATTAGAGCCTCATCTTTCTTGGGATCAAAATGAACTCACAAAAACTTCAAGATGTATAGGGGATCAAAACTGGAAACACTGCAAGTTTTAAAAATATTGAAATCTATGGATAATGGAATTATTTACTTGAATTTTTTGTAAGTTCATTTTGATCCCAAGAAAGTCCTCAAATGACAAAAAAATTTTGTTGGATGTTTTTATGGGCGCGAAAAATAAAAGTTAAAAATAGGAGTATATTAAAACATGATGATGTCTTACGGAATAGTATCTTAAAATCTGGAAAAAATTGAGAAGACTCTAGGCAACACCAAAAAAGTACCTATTTTTCTCGCGCACGTCACCTAGATTTGAATCGATCGATTTCACATTCAGAACACTTCATGGGGATAACAATGCACTACTTTTAGACATGGTATTGTTTGCGATTTCTGAAATTTGTTATTTTCGACCCAGCCTATTAGGTACCATATACAATAATTTAATTGCACAAATATACATTCCAAATATCTGAATTCCCGAGCTTAGGACGTATATACGTATATATTACACGAAATTAATCCCATTTTAACTTCAAACAACTTCGCAGTCATGTCGCTATAATGTTGCATACCACAAGGCTCTGCCACTTTCTTTTAAAAAAAATGTAGAATATACAATAATTTGCTTTAGGATTCATCTCCTGTAAGTATAGATACGCTAAAAAAAAGTTTTTTTTTCATAAACCGTATACACATAACATATATGTATACAGTAACATATGTGCATATGTTACTTTATTATTCATATATTTTACCTATATAATTAAAAACTAAAGGTTAACAACCACCGCAGGGTCCCACTGGGAGCAACTGCCATCTAAAAAATGACATCAGCTCATGAATTTGACGGCTATGTTGGCTGTAGCATTGCTACTGACAGGGTTTCCCATGTCAGACAGACAGAGAACGAAGAGAAAAGTGACTAAGAGAAACACCAAAACCCATTCATTTTAATGGAGAGTCTTTTGAAAATTTTGAAACGCTTGTCGCTTCCCGAGGATCGTTGAGGCTCCACTGGAGCCACGGCATGCGGGACAGTGGTGATGGTGAGCTGCAAGATGGTCAGGCAGATCTCACTAATCAAACAGCTGGCCAGCAAGAACGTCTGCGACATACGGTAAGCAGTAAAACATCAACTGTGCCTGTTAAGGATGCTTTGGCTAGCGTTAGCTATTTGCAGCTAACCACCTCAACAGAAATACCGTGGGAGAGCATGAAGTGGGATATCACAATGAATGATAAATTAGTGCGTACCTATTATAAAAATGCGAAGTTTGAAACCCCACGCATAAAAAGGATATAATTTTAGAATTAAATTTGCCACAAAGTATCCGCAAATAGAGAAAGTCGCACCAAGAGATCTTATCGCTAAGGTACAGGACATCAGGACTAATCTACACATCTCAGAAGATCGAGCAATGGAGATGAAACAACAGGCTGATTTGGCGTAGAAAAACGACGGCAATGAACATCAGTTAGAGGAAGCCGCGTCACACGAACAAGTAGCGGCAATTGATGTTCTTCCTCAACCTGGTGATGATCCAGCACGACCTGGCCTGAAGCAGAGGTTCAACAACCAGGAAGGCGATTAAAATCGATATGCAAAATGAACAGAGATGTTATGCGCCTTTATTTTTTCGCAGAGAAAAGTGGGCAAAGTGTGAGGAGAAAACACCATCGACTCTTCTTGCTTAAGTACCCAGAACAAGCCAGTAGAATAAAAGAGCAGAATCTAGCAGACCAAAAACCCTCAATATCTGTAAACAGATTGCTTTCGGCTGTTGAAATGGCTGCCATCAAAATGGGAGTGGAACAGCAGCTTCCTATTGATGAACTCCCTTTGGAATATGTGGACAACAAAGACCTGATTGAAGCTGAAGGCATAGGTGCTAGGGATAATTAACATCAGGTATCGAATCCACTAGAACCACATCTGGACATTAATAACGTTGATACTAATAGCGAAATTCCAGAAAAACTACAGCACATATAAAGGAATTTTGGTCATGATTTACTAGAGTTAAGACATGTAGAACCAACAAACACAAAGGCATTCTCTGCCCAAGATGAATATTACAAAGGATCTGCGTGCACTATAAGGATACATGGACAGCAAGGTTTTACCTATGCATTTGAACGCAATACTAACTGTGTTTAAAGGTGCATACTCTTGTGTATTGTGCAGCTGTAGCAATCGTTAGAATGTTGGGCCGCAGAACTAGGTCTACGAATGCAGTCTTTGCCCAAGGAAGGGATCTAGATCCACCATTGAAGGTTAGGTTGGATATGACAAGAAAATTAGCGCAAGAAGGCAACAAAATCGCACTTTTCAGGAAGATGGTAGTCAATTGGAAGACATGTTCAAATACTGGTCGGGTGTTTGCGGAAAAACTAACAGAAGCAATATGGACACAGCGTGATTCCAACTAGAGAAAGCAAGAGCAAGCAACAACCCTGAAATGGAGCTGACTAACGTCACAGCTTCAGATGTTTCAACGGTTTTGAAAAGGGCAGGAAAATGGAAAGATCCAGGTCCAGACATGGTGCACAACTTCTAGTACAAGTACCTGACAAGTGTGCATCCTGCGCTGACAAGGTGTTTTCAGAAGATAATCGAACGCTCAGATCTGGTGCCAGGCCTTATGCTCAAGGGTACTACGTATATGTTGCCTAAAAAACCAGACTCTCAAAATCAATCTGAATTTAGACACTATAAATTTAGACACTATAAACTGAGCAATTGATGGTCCAGAGGTCGGACTCTGGCGAGATTTCTCCACGGAGAGAGGTGACCATTTCGGCCAGATCTTGGGGCTTAGGAGGAACTTGCATGTTAATGTTCCTTCTTGTCCTGAAATCGTGTATGGTCTTCACATGCACAGGACATCTCAAATTTGTACCCACTTTTCTCCATTTCGCGACGTATTTCGCAAAATTTATGTTCACCATCATCAAGTCGTGGGTCTTCAAATAATTGATAGCTCCTCAGAATGCTTCTGTGATGTCAGAATTGTGAGTAAACAAGTAAATCTGCGAACGGGTTTCGCCGTTCAAATGCTGTCTTCTGCTATCTGTAGATTGTTCCCTTTCGAAAAATTTATAATTTCTGTAAAAATAATAATTGCCTCATCAAAAGGCCTAATTTCTATACATTTAATTGATCCGAGGATATCACAAAACTCCAAATATTTGACAAATTTTCTTTCTTTCTATCTCAAATGCTTGAGAAAAATTATGTATTGACTCAGTGACGTACCTATACAAAAAAAAATCCAAGTCGGATTGAACCAACACCCTTAAGGAAAAAACGTTGGATCTTAAATTAAAGAATCTAGTATTACGTTGTATAATGGACTAAAATTATTTACATCAGTTACTACATTTAAACAAATGTCACCCGCATTCTCAATAAAAAACATTTCCGCTACAAGTCCTTTAAACTCATTCGGATCATTGTGTAAAACCAATACATGTTTCCAGCAAATTGATGACCAGTTTAAACCTGATGTTTTGCAATAACTTTATGATTCTTAGGATTGTGTCTGAAATTATCATGATCTTCTTTAGTTCTAGTGGAGAGTAATCTAACAGTCTCACCTACGTAACATGTACCATAATTTAAATAAACAATTTTATATACTACATTACTACGCTGAAAAATTTTAAGATAATCTTTACCTAGTTTTATGAACTTATCAAGTTTAGAATCAATCCTAAATGTTGTCTTAATGTTGAATTCACTCAACATTCTTTTAACTTCAAAAGAAAAACTACCATGAAAAGATATAGAGACTATACGTTTAAAATCTAAATTATCATCTAGATGTGAATTAATTTCTTGTGGTAAAAGATATTCAAGGTTTTTTAATTTATCATCAATGTGTGTTTGAACAAACTCTTTTGGATAATAATGAACAAAATATTTTTTATACAATCAATATCAGAGTTGTGAAAAGATTCATGTGATAATTTAAACGATGTGTCTACGAGATTTTTTACAATGGATATTTTATGCTGAATAGGATGGTTAGAAAAAAAACTTAATTTATATGCCTGGATAACTATATCTTTTCTGTGCCAATCCGTGATAATAGTGCCATCATTGGTTTTAGTAACTTTAATGTTCAAGAAGGAAATGGAATTGTTAGTTTCTATTTCGTGTGTAAATATAAGCCTGGGATGGAAAGAATTAAATTGGTGTGAAACATAATCTAATTTATCCTTAGGTTAAATAATTAAAGTGTCATCCACAGAACGAAAATATGTGTGAATGGTAAAATATAAATTTTTCATAACTATTGACTCTAAATCTTGCATAACAAGGTCAGTTAAAACAGGTGAAATGGGAGAACCCATTGGAGTCTTCAATTAAAAGCCATCTACTTAAAATGCTATTCATCACTAAATCAATAGGAATATTAGTGAATAAAGATAATACATCCAATGAAACCATAATATGATCAATAGGAACTGTTCTTTTAACTATAACGTTTTTGAATTCGAAAGAATTTTTAACTTGACTTTCCGGTACCAATAAAGCTGCTTTAAGAATATTATTGAATAACTTAGCCATTTTGTAAGTGGGAGTATTAATTAAGGAAAAAACAGGTCGTAATGGACAATTTGGTTTGTGAATTTTAGGTAAACCATATATTCTAGGAATGTTGGTGTCATGACTTAGTATATCACGACGTAATATATTTTCACCCAAATAACCACTGATTCGCCATGAGTTGAAGTATTTAAAAGTTTCTTTTTTTAGTTCTTTTTCTGGATTTTTATCTAATTTCTCATATGTTGTGACATCATCTAATAAATTATGCATTTTCTTATTATACGTTTCTTTATTAAGAACAACAGTGATGTTACCTTTGTCTGCATGTGTAAGTACTGAAGGTACAATATTCGACTCTATATATAGTTTACAGGTTGATGTCTTTCCTAAAGTATCCTGATTGATAGGCCTTGAATCGTTCCCAAAAATTATTTTTCAAATATTGAAATAATGGCAATTCGAAAAATAGCCCTGTTGAACCAAGCCAGCGTGCTGTCAAATTTCAATGAATAATCAACATTTTCTTCCTCACGACTTTTTGGCTGATTTCATAAAGGAATAATCATGAATAAGAATATTTATCACCGAAAACGTAACTTTTAGTTGTGAGTTAATATTAAATATGTAATCAATCTATATTCTAGTAAAGATAAAACAGACAGGTCCGGTTTCAATGCCTTGCAGCATACACGGTATTCTAATAGCAAACTTCGCTCGTTCCACAATCTACGCCAATCTGAGCGTTGTACTTTTACCAGGCTCTGATTGGTTTTGCTCACGACAGGCTGGTAGCCGACCAGCATCTACCACCACTATGGCAGACCCTGCTACCACGTTTGCCGCGCTGGTTAATTCGCTCGTGTCAGCGCAGCGAGCAAACGCCGGCAATCCCCCACCACGTTGTATCCGTCTGACGCCCGCCGCGCCGCCTAGAGTACACGACACACTCGTTGTAGGTGATCCCCAGAATCGCTGCCTAGCAATGACCTAGGCCCAACCAACTGACATCACATCCGTTGCAAGGGGAACCCTGGTGTGGCCGACTAGCGGGGACCTGGGCCCAAACAATGGGCACAACAGTCACAAGGGAACCCTAGGGTTGTCACCTAGCGAGGACCTGAGCTTGACCGACAGACACACACTGCATATCCTTTTTCATTTCAGATAAGCAAAATATTCCATCCCGGATAGTCCCTGCAAGATGTTTGCCTGCCCAGGGAAGAAAAAAAAACGACTAAGCCCCTGACGTCGTCGGAAAAAACGACAGGCGGTCCAGCAGGCCCGTCAAGTGTCTTTGCAAATATTTTTACGTGTACTGATAATAATTCTTTGTGTTTAGTGCAAGTTGCTCGCTGGACCTTGGACCATTCCTTTGTTTTCCCCTATTTCCTTCTTTCACCAAAGTTGTACGTCCCACCTACTTGCTTCCTTTCCGATCACTCTCGGAAACATATTACGATTGACATTCAAGGATGTCTGACTTTCATCACTACTGTGGACCACCACCTGATCATTCCTTAACCCGACGCAGATCTACTTCCGATTTCTAGATCGGGATAACTCCTTCCCCTGGAAATTTGACGGAATGCGTTCTCGAGTGAGGACTGACGACGGGCTTGCCAAGCGCCCCAGTAAGATTGGAGAAATGAATCAATTAGAAGAGGAATCTTCCTGTAACAATTTATATTTGTATGACGTAAGAACAAATCTAGCCGCTGATCTAGACAAAAGGGTAGAACAGATGGTAGAAAGCTTTGAAGAAATGGGTGTTTTGTCCTGGATGAAGAACTAAAAGCGACGGCTTAACTCAATGTACATTCCTGAGAGGAAAAAGTTCTTCAATTATAGATTTTTCCTGGTCTAATATTGTGGGAATTCAGTCCATTGACGATTTCCAAGTGCTGAAAGATCCAACTCGATCGGATCACTTTCCTATAGCTTTGAAGTTATTAGATCACTCAAAATTAAATTATGCGAACTATTCGAGCACTTTTCTTCAAAGTGAAATATTGACTTTGCTGATAAATCTCAAGAAATCATCCAGTACCATCCTAATATTAACTCTGCATTTTTCCGATAGATGACCTTTAAAAAAATGTAATCAATGCTATTAAAGTGACAGCGACAATACTGAACGTGACTGTAAAACCGTTTGAAAAACTGAGTCGTTTGAAGCCATGGTTTGGTACACAATGCAGGAAAAGTAAAATAGAGCTAAAGCAAGTACTTAAGAAATGCGAATAACAAAAATTCGATTCTGATATTCTGTCGATTTATACGAACTGTAAAAACGTACATACAAAATTATTAGACTCCGAAGAGGAAGATTATAGAAATTCCTTATTAGATTCTCTCGTGTCACACTGTTCTGTAACGCAGTTACTGTAAGGATACGTAACAGTTCTGGAATTCTGTAATGTAACCAATATAGAACTGAGTGATAGAACTGTCATGCCACTAGAATGTCACACGTGTTCCAAGAAAGGAACGTAAAGCTCACACTGTTCTGTAACGCAGTTACTGTAAGGATACGTAACCGTTCTGGAATTCTGTAATGTAACCAATCTAGAACAGAGTGATAGAATTTTTATGTCACTAGAATGTCGCACGTGTTCCAAGACAGGAACATAAAGGTGAGGCATATGATTATTGTCAGGCATTTCAAAGCATAAAATCAAAACAAATTTTTCCCTCAATTTGAAACCGTTAGCCGCCATATTGGATGAGATAGCGGGGGGGGGCGTCCATTTTATTTTTTATTTTTGCTCTGTTTCTATCGTTAGAAAAAACCTGAAAAATTCACAGAACTTCTTTCAATCATTCTCAATGTCCATGATTATCCAAAAATATTCTGGCGGGAAATTCAAACTCGAACAAATTTTCAAAATTTTGTATGAATTTGTGTGATCAAACTCAAGTAATATCTCAGTTTTTTACCACCGAATTTTAACCCACAATAGTAACCCACAGATTACCTCCGGCCAGTTTTATTATTTTCCATTAGAATAGTAAATCACAACTTATGGTCGATATTTGTCGAGAATCATCAGACCGGCAGAAATTTTAAGGAGTTTATTCACAAAAACAAAATGTGTGACTGTGATAAATGAGGACACTGACGAGGATTAAGTTTTCAATCAATATGAAACTAAAGCAGATATAAAATAAAACTTTCAAAAAATTTCAAAAATAATAGTACCACGAATATTCATTTCATCTTTTCTGTTACAATGTGTATATACATTATGTATATATAATGTATCTAATAATGTGTAAATACACTTATATAACTGTATAACATGAATATATTCAGGTATCAATGGGCATCAGGAGTTGGAATATGTGAAAATTACAGTTTAAAATTTTTTACAAAATATAAGATCCCCTAAACCGAAAACTCTGAAAAAATTACAATAATAGCTCTTTGGGTGTCTATTCTATGGTAAAAAAACTGAGACAGTGCTTGAGTTTCATCACACGAAAAAAATACAAAAAAGAATTTTGAAACTTTTTTGAGTTTGAATTTCCCGCCAAATTTTTTTCGAAAAAATCATGCACGTTGAGGATGACTGAAGGAAGTATTGTAAATATTTTCAGATTTTTTCTAACGATAGAAACAGTAAAAAAAAAGTCAAATGGACGTCACCCCCTCTAACTCATCCAATATGGCGGCTAACGGTTTGAAATTGAAAAAAAAAAAAATTTTGATT
Source organism: Andricus grossulariae (assembly GCA_011634705.1). NCBI lineage: Eukaryota > Metazoa > Arthropoda > Insecta > Hymenoptera > Cynipidae > Andricus > Andricus grossulariae. The sequence goes on along the minus strand of JAABKJ010075445.1, from coordinate 130,174,582 downwards.
GCATGCTTCCAAATGGCTGACTCAACAATATATTCCCTTTGGGGGCATTTTTTGCATGCTTACCCGGCTACACCCTATGCACCTCACAATTTTTTAAACCCATCTTCTCATAATATGTCTCAAATAAAAAAATAATGAATCTATTTCTGAGATGACCCTCGCTTTTTCAGCAAAAAAGCATAGCCGAGATTTTGTCACGAGCGCTCAAGCGGTTCCATAGCGTAATTGGCTAAGGCATCGGCTAGGTACATACGGGTTAGGTAGTTTAGGTAGGGTTTGAATCCCCAGCGAGTACGATTTTTCAACGGGTTTAAGTGTGCAATTATATTGTGTAGAGACCGTGCGTGAAATTGGATTATTTAAAATATGAACTAAGAGCAAGCAATAATACAAAGAACATTTTTTTCTTACATATCGTTGTAACACTGTTACGGAATTGTTACAATGAATGCAAAAACGTTGTAACATCGTCATGGAATTGTTACGGATAGATTACAGAACAAATTTACATTTTAACACTGTTACATATTTGTTACGGCACTGTTACAGAACAATGTTAATTGTAAACCTGTTCATACATTGTTCTAAAAATATTTGTTGACATATAACGCTGTTTCAGAATTATTACAGAACAATCACAGAACAAATTTACATCGTCACACTGTTACATATTTACGAGCGTCTCAATACGTCCCATAACAGACCACTTGTAAAAGGACACATGTTAACGAAAATTTCAATGACCATCGGCAAAAACGCAGTTTCAAAGAATTTTACCAAAAATTGTATTTTGCATTATTCAAAATTTAAAAAGATTCATTTACATTCGAGTTTAGATTTAAAAAAATATGATGATCACATTAAAATAATAATTAATAATAGTACGGACTGCTCTTCCTTTACAATACCTTCTTTTTCGTAAATATATTTTGCTTGAAGGGGGGGGGGGGAGTCTGATATCAAAAAATGTGTTCAATTCCAAATGTTTCTTTTATACTTTGCAATAAGCTTCTTGTTGTAATTTAAAACAAAACTTTTACAAGTCATTGGCACACCTAGTTCTCCTACCTAGTCCTAATTATTCCATTCTTTGTTTCTGTTTCTTGTGTAATATACCTTTTTTCTTTAAATTAATTTTTTCCAAAATTGGGAAAAGAAAACCAATTCACATAAAAAAGTAAAATACTATTTAAAAAACTATTCTTGTTGAGGTTCACTTATTATTTAATCATAACTAAAACGTCAAAGCAAAACTCAAGATTTCAGAAAAAAAAAAAACTTTTTGTCCGACCCCCCTTCAAAACGCGCCATTGCATGCACGTGAAGCAGGCGTAATGTGGCCGCTTCTAGCCCAGTGAAGCTCGCACATGCGCACTCCGCCGCCGGGCCAGCATAAAACTTCACGCCCGCTACATAAAAATTTACGCCCTCTACACATACACTGCACCTCGAAAGTGAGAACATGGAGGAATTGATCTTTATAGTTGAAAAAATTGTATTACTATACCCGACAGTCTCCCTTCTCCAAAGTACGCTATTTCTTCATTTCACCTCTAATCTAAAATTGTCAAGTACATCAAACATCCTCTATCTGTTTCATATGCTTGTTTTCAAGGAGGGGGACAAAACGTATGGTGTGTATCAAGGGCGTAAAGCTATTTTGCCTCGTGTGACTGCGGCCCTCGCTTCGCTCGGGCAATAAATTCACACTCGTCAAAATAGCCTTCTTTACGCCCTCAATACACAATATACTATTCTGGCACTACTACAACAGAATATAGTTATAAACAATGATCAATTGTTTAATTAAGAATGTTTGTTCACTTGCATTAATTAGTACCTCACAAAGTGAAAAGTGGAGAAAAAGTGTAAGAGTTCACAAAAAACCGTAATTTTTCAGCTTTTATCTAAGAGAAGATAGTTATAAACAATTATAACTTGTTCAATCATTTGTGATTGTTAACTTGCATTATTCACTACTTTACTAAGTAAAAGGTAGATAAAAAGGCAAACATTTCAACTCAAACCGCAACTATATTGTATTAATAAATAGGAAGATAGTTATAAACAATAATAATTTCTTCAAATAATTACTTTTGCTACTTTGAATTAATTATTAACTCTCCCTATGTAAAAAGTAGACAAATAGTTGCGAATTTCAGAAAAAGCCGCAACTTTCTAGCATTATTCTAAGTGAATATTATTAACAATGATAATAAATTGTTGAAACAATTACGTTTATTAACATTGATAAACTATTACCTCTGTCTAATTGAAAATTGGGCAAAAAGTGGAAAATATTCGAAAAAACCGCGACCCTCTATCTTCAATCTAAGAGAAAATTGCTAAAAATAGTAATAAAATGTTTAAATAATTTATTCAAACATCTAATTATCAGTATAAAGTAGTATTTTATGTATTAGAAACCATCTGCATTTAAAAACACGCAAAAAAAAACATAATTAGCGCCAAAAACTCGCAAAACCCATTTTTTCACTTATGGAGTTTTTTGGAAAGCCTATAAAACAGACTTATGGGGGTGATATTCCAACAGTAATATTGTATTCGTATTTTATGGCTGGTTGTGAAGATAAATGTTGAGTTTCAACACAATTCGTCGAATATTGAGGATTCTGAATAAAATTTACAAAAACGTATTTTTTTCTTATGGAAAATGTGTTAAACTTCATGGGGCTTTTTGTATAATTTCTAAATTTAGTGAATGAAGATACAATGTTATTATTTTGTTGAAAATTTAACAATTTTTAAAAAAGAAAATAGTAACTCTTTTGGTTGAAAATTCAATTATTCACTTGAAAATTTATCGTTTTGGGCTGAAAAGTAAACTATGGTCAAATATCATCCTTTTGTTGAAAATTCAACGTTTTGGTGGTAGAAAATTCGTCTTCTTCTTTGATTGAATTCAACTGTTTTTATGGTGAAAAAATATTGTTTTTTGTGTGAATGTGACTATTCCATTTTGGGTTGCAAATATATATTTTTTAGTTGAAATTTTTGAAAGTGCGTCTTTTTTTGGTAGAAAATTAATCTTATGTTGAAAATTGATCTTTTGGTTGAATATTAATTTCTTTGTCCTGATGTTCGGATCAAGCCATCTGGTCCCTCTGTTCTGTGTCGATACTTATTGCCAATCTTAATTTTACAGATAGAGCTGATCGAAGAGCTCCAAAACTTGAACAATTGAAAATTATGAAGCAAAGTATGCACGATCGCATCAGGGCGATAAAACAGGAAATAGAAGAGATTAAACTACAAATAAAGCCACTACCGAAGAAAAAGGATGATCTGCATATTGAAAAGCAGAAATGCTGGGAAGAATCCGCTTTGTTACATGCTAAAATCCAGTCATTAATTAATAATTGTTATTAACCTTGATACTAATTTCATTCCAGAGAGAGGATTAGAGTAACTGTGAAGTTAGCTGGCGAGAGCCGTCCAGTTGTTTCACGCGAAGAACCACGGTTAGATACTCATTTGTTGTTGAAAGTTCTGAATTTTTGAAAGCTTCTGTTTCAAAAATTTAAAATCATACAATTTTAAACACGTTTGTTCAGAGTTCAATTCCATCTCATTCAATTAGAATTATTGACCTTTTTTCAAAATTCTACCTAATCTAAAATAGTTCAAATTTAAACGTTTCTAAGTCAAACCTATTTAATACTAAAATTATTTCTTAATTGTTTATATTTTTAATGTCGAAAAATAAAAACCCAGAAACGTGAACTTGATACGATTTAGGTAATATTATATTACATATTACTTAAACAGTATCATCACGATCACCTTTCTGGGTTTTTATGTCCTGACATTAAAAATATAAATAAATAAAAAATCTATAATTAAACGAATTTAATATAAAGTTTTAAACGTTTTTGAAATAACAAATAATGCTTTCGAATTGAAAGCGTCTGAAATTTCAATGAAATGTATAAAATCAGTGTGAATTGGAAACGATCAAATTTAAACTATTTCAGATTAGATAGAATTTTGAAGAAAAAAGAACGACTTTGAAAGTTTGAATTTGATAAATTATTGTTTCAACTTTTCATTGTTTTCGAAGAATTTGAAAAACCAGAAAACTTTGTACGTTTAAAATTGAAACTAAAAAATTTAGTATCTAAAATTGTTAAATTAAAAACTGACTATCAAGACTTTTAATTTCATTTGAAAATACAAACTTGTGAAATTTGAAATTCTAAACCTGAAAAAATTAAGAAATTTCAAACCAAGGATGTTCTATTATAGAACAAATGAGTGTCTAACCCTGCATTTTCTTCCGAATGGGACAATCGAGCGGCTCTCGTCAGCTAACTTCTCAGTTACTCTAATCCGCTGTCTAATCATCATCATCATTTAACTTTCAACTATGTTATCCACGCTCGATTTAATAAGATGTTGAAACGTCGACTCATTTTCCTTATCATGTACAATTGTACATCCTATTAGCTGTATTTTACTCTATCGAGCATATTTTATATCAAGAAATTTATCTGTAACTTTTACGATCTATAAGAATAAACTCAGCAAATCAACACGTATGTTTCTTTATTTCATGTCTCCTCAAAACAGTATTCTAAAATAATTAAAAATAATTTTGTACAATTAAGGCTTAGTGTAATCTCCTTTTCCGGCGGCACTTACCCCACTGAAAAAACTTGTCTTATGACAAGGTAATTTAATACTATTTTTAACTGGAAAAAATGCATACCATAAGGGTGGTTTTTAGGGATATTGCCGAACATTCTCATTTGGTCTATAATTGGTAGGATAAAAAAAGATTTTTGGCGTTTTTGTATTTTCAAATATCGACAATCAAACTTGTCATTTTTAACATTTTAGGTCTGCATACCATAAGGGTGGTTTTAAGGGGTATTTCCGAACATTCTCATCTGGTCTATAATTGGTAGGATGAAAAACAAGATTTTTGGCGTTTTTATTTTTTCAAATATCGACAATCAAACTGGTCTTTTTTAACATTTTAGGCCTGCATACCATAAGCGTGGTTTTGAGGGGTATTGCCGAACATTCTTTTGTGGTCTATAATTGGTAGGATATAAAAAGAATATTTTTGGCGTTTTTCTTTTTTTTTAAATATCGACAATCAAACTTGTCATTTTCAACATTTTAGGTCTGCATACCATAAGGGTGGCTTTTAGGTGTATTGCCGAACATTCTCATCTGGTCTATAGTTGGAAGGATAAAAAAATAATATTTTTGGCCTTTTCCTTTTTTCAAATATCGACATTCAAACTTGTCATTTTCAACATTTTAGGTCTGCATACCATAAGGATGGTTTTTAGGGGTATTCCCGAACATTTTCATCTGGTCTATAATTGGAAGGATAAAAAAAGAAGATTTATGGCGTTTTTGTATTTTCAAATATCGACAATCAAACTTGTAATTTTTAACATTTTAGGTCTGGATACCATATGGGTGGTTTTAAGGGGTATTTCCGAACATTCTCATCTGGTCTATAATTGGTAGGATGAAGAACAAGATTTTTGGCGTTTTTATTTTTTCAAATATCGACAACCAAACTTGTCGTTCTTAACATTTTAGATCTGCATACCATAAGGGTAGTTTTTAGGAGTATTGCCGAACATTCTCATCTGGTCTATAATTGGTAGGATGAAAAACAAGATTTTTGGCGTTTTTCTTTAATAAAATATCGACAATCAAACTTGTCATTTGTAACATTTTAGGTCTGCATACCATAAGGGTGGTTTTAAGGGGTATTTCCGAACATTCTCATCTGGTCTATAATTGTTAGGATGAAAAGGCCGGATTTTTGGCGTTTTCCTTTTTCAAATATCGACAATCAAACTTGTCATTTTCAACATTTTAGGTCTGCATACCATAAGGGTGGTTTTTAGGGGCATTGCCGAACATTCTCATCTGGTCTCTAATTGGTAGGATAAAAAAAGAAGATTTTTGGCGTTTTTCTTTTTTCAAATATCGACAATCAAACTTGTATTAGGCAGGTCTGATTAATGGATGATGTGTAAGGGTAGTTATCCCCTTAAAAAAAATGTTTTCGACAATTTTCACCTACAGAATATTATTTTTTGCCCTTCTAATTGATTTAAGTGAAGAAAAATTCGGAAAATAATTTTTTTAATTTCGTTCATATGAACGTTCGTAATTTCAAGTACAGTTTTTGCGGCACATATTAGCACTGAATAAGCGCTAAATTCCTGTGTAAAGTATAATTTGATACCACTAATAATTTCCGAGTTTCACGTACCAGAGTCACCTAAAGCCAGCATTACTACATGTTTTTCACTAAAATTACTAGGCACAAAATTTAAGTTTTGCGGCATATATTAGCACTAAATTAGCACTAAATTCCTGTGTAAAGTAGAATTTGATACCACTAATAGTTTCCGAGTTTCACATACTAGGGTGACCTGAAGCCAGCATTACTATATGTTTTTGACTAAAATTACCGGGCACAAAATGTAATTTTAGCGGCATATATTAGCACTAAATAAGCAGTAAATTCCTGCGCAAAGAAGAATTTGATACCACTAATAGCTTCCGAGTTTCGCATAGGGGAGTTGGGGCTTCAGCTGAAGCTAGCATTACTGCTTGTTTTTGACCAAAATTACCGGGCACAAAATTTAATTTTTGCGGCATATATTGACCCTATATTCCTGTGCAAAGTAGAATTTGATACCACTAATAGTTTCCGAGTTTCACATACCAGGGTGACCTGAAGCCAGCATTAAACACGTGTGACATTCTAGAGAGATAACAGTTCTATTACTCTGTTCTGTATTGGTTACATTACAGAATTTCAGAACAGTTACGTATCCTTACAGTTACTGCGTTTCAGAACAGTGTGACCTGTATGTTCCTTTCTTGGAACACCTGCGACATTCTAGAGACATAACAGTTTTATCACTCTGTTCTATATTAGTTACATT